>JAECMU010049107.1:0-16295 GCA_016106625.1 Dracogyra subfuscus | reverse complement strand
TACAGTCGACCATTTAATAACAAAACAATAACCTCACATATCAATTTAGTCTTTATGACGGAATGAATTAAGTGAATGAATAAATAGTTAACGACCGCTCAGCACAAACATACACATCAGCTATTGCGATGTATACATTTGTGATTGTATGTATACATATGCAGTTAAAATTAATATGAACCATTTTAATAACATTTCGTGTTTAAATTTTCATATTATTGCTCCCTGGCTACTGCGAAGTCGCATCGTTAACAATACGAATAAGTTTAGAGGTGAGGTTTTTTCTTTCTTCTTCTTCTATTTTTTTTTAGCTCGTCCTATTATTTTCGTTTGTAGACTTGTCATTTGAGAAGGATCTTTTGATATACGGAGGTTTCGTGCAATTTATAATGTAATTTGGCGACACAGGCAAGGGGCTTTGTAATACGAAGAAATCACGCACAAGCCGCCCTAGGCCACGTCATGTTCGTGCTGTGCCAACGTTTTCTATCAAAAGCTAGCCGCAGGCTCTGCAACCCAAGCATGAAAAGTCCATCCGCGGCACGCGTCGTTTTTCTGCTGAATTTCTAAACTGGCGACTTCTGGAGCCGCGCTTCATGAAACCTGTCTTCGAGATTTTTTTAGTTTTCTTTTCTTCTTCTTCAAAATGGGGAGGAGAAAAAAGCCGCAATGAATGATCTTAGTGGCCGCTTGTTTTCTTTTTCTTTTTAAATCCGTAATTCAAAGCACATTTGAAAACGGAAAACTGACTTGAAACTGGTAATTCCAGTAGTCATTAAGAAGATAAATTATTTCAATTTGTTTACATGATCTAATTTTCCTTCTTATTTCTTTAATTCTCTCCGCCCACACACTGTTTTGTTACTGTACAAGTTAAGATGCTATTACCAGTGCTGTGTTACAGGTTTCGAGATAAGCAAACTAGTGTTGGCCTGCGTTTAACTTCAGTTTCATTCTGTAAATAGAGAATAATACATGAATGGCCATTAGATACCATTTATCTCACAACGAGTTGTTTTAACGAGCGAAAGCGAGTTCGACACGTTTTTAAACAAGGAATTGTGAGATAAATGGTATCTAACGGACACGAATGTATTATTCTATTTCTTTTTCGACTAAAAGTTATTTACAGCTGTTTCAATTATAGCTAACTTACGCGTTAGGTTAAAAATACGTCACAATGTAATTGATTTCCATCGTGTACTTTTCATTGGATGCATGGCCGTGGTGACCTGGTCATCACCAAGGAGCAGCCAATCGTACGTCTTGAATTGTTAACACACGTACCTATGTAATCAAGCATATGTTATCAAAAATAACGCATGGTGTTCTCATCAACGGGTGTGTAAGAAATAAACATTCTTCTAGTGTTGGCCTTTGCTTTTAAATTTAGTTTGATTCCGCAAATAAGCTTAACAGTGTTGTTTTGTATTTGTGGTAGTTGGTGGTGAAAAGGGTGGGCTTGAAGATCCCACATTATAACACGCCAGTAACATTTTTCTTGTTTTAATCATAAGCGTACGAATCTTCAAATTCGGGTTCAAACAACAGAAACATTCGGGGGAAATTAGCTCTTCTGAACACTTTTCACTTTTATTTACACCATTCTACCCACAATATTAGTTGTAATCCATGTAAAAATGCGTGGCGATTCGTTTGCAACCACATATAGCTGTCTTGTAGTACTGCTAATATAAATAAACGTAATCCAGATTTGGACACTTTTGTTTAATTCGGGTAAAAATCGGCCTGCCCTCCCTACAAAAATGAGAGCTCGTACGCCTATGGTTTAATGGATACACAGTCATTTAATTTAAACAAGCAGATGTTTGAAATATTGGTAAATGAGTCACCGTTTTTATTTATTTCGTACCACCTGGTAATGTATTCACCACCAACAAAATAAATGCATATATATACATATATATTCCTCTTTTTCCTCCAACAACAAAGATTTGCTAGTCAATTACGATCGTAATGCAGCTCAGCGGCAACTCGAGTATCCTCTATGCCTATCCTAGTTATATGTGAGGGTAGAATAAAAGACACCCAAGATCGGTTAGTGACAGTTATCGCCTAGAGTGCCATGAATTACTGGTTCGATTCACACTCGGGTACAGGAAATTGTGCGAAGTGGGAAGAGGTTTAGGCTATAACGACATATTTTCCAAAAGAGTTCGGGTTATGACATCCGTTTTTTGTTTTTTGTTGGGAGGTTTTAATTCGCCACGGGAAAAAAAACCTTCATCTTACATAGTGTTCTCTTCAACGGATGTGCAAGAAGCGGCACTGCGTTCAGTGACACTAACGTTCGTTCCCAAATCAGTCGTTTTGTTAATATAAACGTGCAGCGCATACACCAGTCTAACATACGTTTTGTTTTGGGGGGTTTTCTGCTCGGTATAGGTGAACATTTATGGTTTGTTTTATCTAATGACACCACCAGAGTACATTGATTTATTAACCATCGGTTATTAGATGTCAAACATTTGGTAAATATGACATGTAGTATTATAAATTTTTTAATAAAAAAACCCGCTATATTTTCCCATTTGAAGGGATATTTTATATGCACCATCGCACATGCAGGATAACACCTACCACGGCTTTTGATATACCAGTCATGCTGTAATGGCTGGAACGAAAAATAGCTCTAGAGGCTAGTATGGCTGAACGTGTCCATATATATATATATATATATATATTGCTTCGACCATTCTTACCCTGGATCATCATCATGAATAGTTCTAATTAGTTTGCCAGACATCATACACTAGCAATACTTAATTAAACGAATTTTTGGTTGATTTTTTGTTTTTTTTAAATGTCCGTGTGCATTAAAGATCGAAGCATGTCTGAAATGGATCCGGGTCCCACACGGACGTCGCGTGACGGCAGCCATCTTGGGAACTGGCATTGACGTATTTGTTGCGTGTGGAGCTTTCATGAAGCTCGATTCGTAAATGAAACACACACCATTGTTCGTGCATTCTAAGCCTGATAAGGGACACTTGCGTTTTCATAAATTGCTACTGTCTGATCTGTATGTAAATTATCTACGATCGGACAGCCAACCATTGAACTGGTATTAGTCTGTAATAGTATGCCGTGATTCGTTTTTCTCATTCTACTTGAAGTCGGCTACAATGACAGCATATTGGTATTGTGAAATTGGTTTTGTGATATTTTTGCGTTGCCTGTACTATGTTTAGTCAGTTAAATTAGAAACGTAATCGGGAAATGAATATCGTTAAAAGTCGATCAGCAGATTACATTATAAGAGTATTAATGTAATTAATTTTAAGTGGTATGTGTATTAAAAACATAGATGATTTAAAGCACACATACACGTAATAAGAAACAAAAACGTCTGGGTTTTGATTATTTTACCTGTTTTGAAAGATTAAACTATGTATCACTTCCTATAATTATAAACTAATTATAAACTAATCGCTTTATGCGATCTCCAGTAATTGGACGATGTATCGCGGCTACTTTCTCCAACAGTGATCAAATCTAAATTGTTTTCATAAAGTGCGTATGCACTAGTGATGGTCTTTATGTCTATAAAACTTAATGAATGCAGAAACGTTAGGGAGACACCACAGCATCACAGAGGTCTAATTAACGAGCTACTTTCGATATGTCAAAACATATACTAACTCTGGAACTTTCTTTTTAGCCGACCGTTTAAAATTGCGCCCAATTTCCTCAACCAAATTAGCGCACTTTTTCTCTTTGGCATAATACTTCGCTCCATTCAACATTCCAAAGCACCATCACCCACCCCCGCTGGCTATCGACCTTGGTCGGGCTGCTGGTGCTCCCTTGCACTTGCCAGAACAGGCGGCCCCTCCTCTCCGCCTCACTCCACACCTTTCCTGTCCCTGGACGGAGGAGCCGGCCGAGGCCGACTCTTGCGCCCAAGGCTGGCGTGCGCTACAACAGCTTGTTCTGAATGTGCACGTAAAGCCCTATGACCTAACCTGACCTGAACTGGCTCAAGTCAGAAGTTGTGATGTCAGACACGTGTGCACACCTCAGATCCCATCAAATGGATTTTTCTTTTCTTTAAAATATATAGGAACTTTTCTCCTCAGTGTCTAGACTCCCCCCTTCCTCGTATAATTTCCTGCACACGTGCCCGATTGTCGGGCGTTACAGTACTCACAAATGACATTGTATCAAATCATGCATGGCGCGTGAGACATAATCATCTCATCGTAATAACAGTAGTGCCTTTGCTAACAATTTGCTTCCTCTCCCCAACTCCCATCACCATCCACGTCCCACACTCTCCCACCATGAAATCTGTCCATCGCTGCGTACAATTGTGGGAAACCGTTTACCAAGCTATGGACACATGCACACCTTATCATCGTCATTACTGGAAGAAATCCCGATATGTTGCTGAAAACGATTGTTCTTCATCTCTGTACATGGCCCACACGCCATGAGTGACTCACCATGCGACCATAGTACCAAAGGAAAAGGATACCTGTTTAACGACACCGCGACACATTTTAAAACTACAGTTACTTGCGTCATCCCATTGGTACCAGTCCAGATTAGTTATGCTCTTGTTTATAAACACTCTCAACAACCTTTTTGAGGAAGTAGCTCATTTTCTTTGAATCGTAGGTACCAGTGCCTTTTTTAAAATTGTGGTACAATGAGGTAAGCTTTCCTAAACCTCTGCCTGCATCTTCAACTGACTCTGGTGGTTCTGAGAGACATTATTTATTAACCACATATGATCACCTAAGGATTATTATAGAATTGATCAAATGTGGGGAGAGGGGGCGGCAGGAGGGGTTGAGGGGGAATTGTGGTTAGCAACTGCTGCCCATACAATAAAAATCTATTTAAACCAAGTATGCATGAAAAACCAATTGCAGTAGACCCACTAGGCATAACAAAATAATTATGTTGTTGTGCCTCCCATGTGATCAGTTCTGAAGGAGCCCTAAAGCTAAGCAGTGACCTGAGTAAGACTGATTTACAAGGAGTGGTGGAAACACTGGGAAGTGGAAGAGTCACAGAGTCACAGTCTTGGTCATTTCCCTCCATGGGAAAAGTTTGTTAAGCAATCACTAAAATGTGTCTTGGTATATTTTCTTCAAACGCTGTATAAAGTTAAAGCTTGTTTTGTTTAATGACACCACTAAACTGATTTATTATTAATCATCAGCTATTGGTTGTCAAACATGTGGTAATTTTTACATCTATAATAGTCTTACTCTTAAAGAGGAAAAACACAAAACAAATTCATTTGTAAAAAGGAATCTTTTATATGCAGCATCCCATAGGATAGCATGTACCATGGCCTTTAATATATCAGTTGTGGTGCACTGGCTCTCAGTGGCTGGGATGAAAAATATATGGCCTTAGTAAGTCAGAGATAACATAAGTGTTAAAAACAGTTTTAAGTGTAAGAGCTATGAACTGGAGAAGTCACAATACAATCTTGGCCCTCCATTACATGGGAGAAGGGTGCTCAGCAGTTATTGAAATTTTATCAGTCATAGTGCATTTTATTGATTTCAGATGCTGTGCAATGTAGTTAAAATTTGTACACCAAACTTTTGCCTCAAACTTGTTTAAACTTTTAAGTTTGTAAACACTTTAACAGACATCTATACATTTGCATTCTCCATTTTCTCATTTGTATACTAACCGGACTTAGCTGTCTAGATTAATTTCCAAAACCTGTCTATCTATTGTGTTAAAATCAGTCAACCAGAGAAATTAAATGTTCCACGAAGTGACCGTTTGGGTCTTCCAACAATATGCCACGAGCTGATCACTTGAATCAGCCAATACTACGTCATGCTGAACACATTGTCTAGAATGACAGGCATGTTTATGTGTGGCAACTGCAAACTGTTGGATCAGTTTATATTTTCAGTCATGCACCAATCTTTAACACACCATTGTGTCCCGTGCAATCAAGAGGTCCTGGATGGGTAATCCTGCAATCTAATCTGGTCTACAGGTAGTGACTCACTACCAGTTAATTGCCCACTAGTCAACCATAAGAATATAATATTTGTGCTATTTGCATCCAGACTACAAGAGTGTTAAAACTTAAGAATATATTGCTTTAGGAACAATTATGTTATAGCTGTACATGTACATAAGAGAGGGAACAAAATCTATACATAATGGAAAGACAAAACTGTTTTATATAACGACACATTCAACAAATTTGTTTACGGTTATATGGTGTCAGACATATGGTTAAGGACCATACAGATTTTGAGAGGAAACCCGCTATCGCCACTCTTATGACGATTAACAGCAAGGTAACTTTTATTTGCGCTTCCCACAGGCAGGATAGCACAAACCATGGCCTTTATTGAACCAGTTATGGAACACTGGTCAGTGAAAGTGGTTTACACCTACCCATTGAGCCTTGCTGAGCACTCACTCAGGGTTGGAGTCGGTATCTGGATAAAAAATCCCATGCATTGACTGGAATCCGAACCCAGTACCTATCAGCCTGAAGACCGATGGCCTAACCTCAACGCCACTAAGGTTGGTCATCTATGCATACTGATTTCAGTTGAATTTTTTTTGTTAAATTATTATGGCATGAAAAACATTTAATGACCTGGAACATATACTGTTTATGCTTCTCTTTAACCAACATTTGTTATCCCATGATATCTTCAAATATTTTCATGCAGCCCGTAACCACATTATAGGTGTGGGGGTGGGGGTTAGTTAGTGCCAGAACAATAATCATTGTTAACAACACGTGAACATACATCAGCCTTTATATTGCTGTTCAGCTAGATGAATATGGATTTTTTTCCAAGATAGCAAACATTTATCAATATAGCTGCTCAGTATAATTGTATTTTATACTTTCACTTATACAGTGGTATTAACTGTCACATTACAGGGACTGGTTTATATTTACACACTGTATAAACTGGATATGATCTTAAACTATGTTTTTCATATGTGTTCAAAGTATCATCCAGACTTATTCCGTGAATAACTCAAATGTTGTCATGTATCTATTTCAGTTTGATAAATAGATGGTTAGCCAATGTTTGTTTGTATTTGATGACACCACTAGAGCAATTGATTGATTAATCATTAGCTATTGGATGTCAAACATGTGGTAACTATGACTCATAGTCATCAAGAGGAAACCCGCTACATTTTCCTAATGCAGAAAGGGATCTTTTATATGCACTTTCCCAGACAGGAGATGGTTAGCTCTTAACCTTTCTACAATAATATACACTACAGAAAATACATGTATGTAATTATTGAATTAATGAAGAAATTTTAATATGTAATACATTCTGATCTGATAGTTTAAAACGTTTCAAATACTAAATTGAAAGTTTTTGTTTTTGTTATCCAATTCAGCAATCAAGCTATGGAATAATTTATTTTAGAGTCCAATAACTATCTCAGAAGTTTAGTATGTGAAATACATGTGTGTTGTTATGGGCTTGCAAGTCCTTTCACTAAGTACAAGTCTGACAGACAAATGTGTCTCTAAATCAAAGAACTATACAAGATGGCAAATAAGGCTTCACCAACCTCATGATTGCATTACATGAGCAACCTTTCACTGCACAATGTTACCCATGCTGCAGCACTTATTACAGAGAGAGAGAGAGAGAGAGAGAGAGAGAGAGAGAGAGAGAGAGAGAGAGAGAGAGAGAGAGAGAGAGGCAGACAAACATACAAGACAAGCTTAGCTACATGCATAAGTCAGATAACTGTACAGGTAAATCTGCTGAGGTTCACGAAGATACTTAATTATACTACCAGAATAGCCAATAAAACATCTATTGTTAGACTGTAATGTATGGAATCCTACTTCACATACTCAGAATAATAAAAATGCAGCAGGTCAATGGCATATCATCACGCTTGGCCTATATTACATATCTTACATTAACTTCTTCTTATTCATTCAAATTTGTGAAAATTGCATCATACAGATATTCTGATCTAAATGATGAATTGGGCATGTCTTCCCTGGATCCCCAAATCGTCTGCTGTTCCATGCGGCCAGAAGTGGCTTCTCTCGGAGTTGTGTAGTGGACAAAGTTATAGGATATGTTTTGGTGTTTGCAGGCCTGTACCACATTGACATTTGCTAGTGCATCTGCTTTTTCATTTCCAGCAATGCTGCAGTGTGCTGGGATCCAACGCATTGATGTTGTTGAAGTTTTTGATAGCTGTGGCAGTAGGGTGTAGATTTTTGTGATGTTGTGTCTTCTGGAGATGAGAGCTTTTGGAGTACTGATCTGCAGTCGGTGAAGATTACTGTATGTGATGGTGGAAAGAGTTCTTGGGTGAGGATCTCTAGTAATTCATGGACTGCTTTTGCTTCAGCTTTAACGTTTGAAGAGAGTGATCCAATCTGGAGGTTGTTTTCCCATTTGGGAATTTTACGTAGATTCCCCATCCTTCATTTTTGATGGCTTCTTCTGCTGATCCATCAGTGAATATATATGGCAGATTGTTTAGTTGAAGGTTTTTTTCTTTGTGTTTGAGAGTCAGGTTTTTAAGCATATCTGGTGTCATATCTTCTTTCCTGGTGATGCCTGGGATGTCAAGAGAAATGTTGAACTTGACTGTTGCTATAAGTTCATATTTGTCAGTGGCTCACAATGTTCCGGATATTTTGAGATGACATCAGTGTGTTTTCTGGTTAGGTCTTGTGTTATATGTTTTATACTTTTCCATTTCAGTCTGTTTTTGAAGCATTCCTGCATGGATTTGTGTGCTAGGTGATCCTGGAGTCTTTTTAACTTACATTAACAAAGGCAGTGCCATTATTTATAAAAATCAAATAAAAGTATTTCATGTTGGTGATGCAGTGAATCCCTCAAAACCAAACACCCAATAGACCAAGAAAAAGTCCTATTTTAAGAGGTATCCAGTTTAGATAGGTTATTTTCTGTACTGATATTTTAAAGGGGGTTGTGAAAAATGTCTGGTTTTGAGGGAATTCTGGTTTTCAGTAGTTTTGAGTAGTTTTACTGTACAACCAAATAGTTCAATAGTATCGGTACATAAATGTAAATTGCATGAAAAATGAGTAAAATACCTCTTTTGGTTTTTTAATTAATAACCTATAGTTTGTTTTGTTTAACAACACCACTAGAGCAAATTAATTTATTAATCATTGGCTATTGAATGTCAAACATTTGGTATTTCTTTATGTATAGTCCTAGAGAGGAAACCATTAGCAGCAATGGATCTTTTATATGCACCATCCCACAGACAGGACTGCACATACCAAGGCCTTTGATATACCAGTCATGGTGGAATGAGAAATAGCCCAATAGGCAAACCAAATGGACTCAATCCCAGACCGACCACACATCTGATTAGTGCTTTACCAATGGGCTATGTCCCTCACCTAATATGTCCATGTCCATCCACCTACATCTTCTCTGTCCATCCATCCACACACCTACATGCACATTCACCCATACACGCATACACACAGACATACAAACATATCCATCCATTCATCCATCCACACACCTACATGCACATTCACCCACAGACACAGACATACAAACACATCCATCCATGCATCCATCCACACACCTACATGCACATTCACCCACACACAGACATACAAACACATCCATCCATTCATCATGCATCCATCCACACACCTACATGCACATTCACCCACACACATGCACAAACATACAAACACATCCATCCATGCATCCATCCATCCACACACCTACATGCACATTCACCCACACACACATACATACAACCATCCACACACCTACATGCACATTCATCCACACACACATACATACAAACACATCCATCCATGCATCCATCCATCCACACACATACATGCACATTAACCCACACACATACAGAGACATACAAACACATCCATGCATCCATCCACACACCTACATGCACATTCACCTACACACATACATACAAACACATCTATGCATCCACACACCTACATGCACATTCACCCACACACATACATACATACATACAAACACATCCATGCATCCACACACCTACATGCACATTCACCCACACACATACATACAAACACATCCATGCATCCAAACACCTACATGCACATTCACGCACACACATACACATACATACAAACACATCCATCCATCCACACACCTACATGCACATTCATCCACACACTTTTTTTGGTTTTTGTTTTGTTGTTGTTGTTGTTTAACGACGCACTCAACACATTATAATGACGGTTATATCGGCGTCGGACATATGGTTATGTCGAGAAAACCCCCAGTGGTTAGCACTGTACTACTGGGCCATGCTGCCCGCTCATCCACACACATGCACAGACATACAAACATATCCATCCATGCATCCATCCATCCGGGAACATTTTGCTTTTACAATTCTAGTGATATTTTTACTCAAATGAAATTGATTAGCAAGTACAGTTTAATGTTTTAAACTTGTGTAGTGATCTCTGATACTTGTGTAGCAAATCGCGATGTGATACTGAACAAAATATGCCCTGTCTAATTACACATATGACTCACAGACTTACAGACTTGCAGACTGAAAAACATACACACTGCATACAGACTGTAGGCTATATTAATTTTATTTCCATCAAGTGCCTGAATGTACTTGAAGTCCTAGTTTTAAGACATTCACTGTACAATGAAATGAATAATGCATGCATCCATCCACACATAAGCACAGACTCAAAGACTAAAAAAACATACACACTGCATACATATGTAATCACATCTATACATACAACTACATTGTACATAATTATTAATTTTATTTCTATGCAGTGAATGAATGTAAATGTACTTGAAGTCCTAATTTTAAGAGATTTACTGTACAATGATATGAATAATGGCTTACAACCCAAGGCTATCTGTACCGTTACATGCTTGTTGTGACTGACATTCCTTCCTTACGGCAAACTGCTCTTTCATCCCAACCACAATGTATTCATTTGTGAATGAAACTTCAAGTAACTCATGCCATGCAACTCTCAATGATGCACTACTTGCTAAAAATTCCATCTGATGTACTTGGATCTTTTTGGATTCTTTAATGTAATTGCAGCATACATATTCACCTTTTTTTCCCCATATAAGAAAGGTTTGTTAAATATTTTTATTTTAAGGACTCCACAGTGGCACTGAGCACATCGGCTGTTGGATGTCACATAGTCATCAGAAAAAACCTGTTACATTTTCCTAATGTAGCCAGGAATCTTTTATATGCACTTTCCCATAGACAGAAAAGCACATACCACAGCCTTTGACCAGTTGTGCTGCACTAGATGGAATGAGTAAAACCCCAATCAATTGAATGGCTCCACCAAGATAGACCGAGAACTCAACCAGCCGAGTTGAATCACAGCTCACTATGTAAGATGTTTTTAACATTATATATATGAATATCAATACCAATTTTTATTTTCATTTTAGATTGCTTTCACTTTCATTGTTATTTTAAAATGAAATTTGTTTTTGATAAATATTATGCGGTTTTAAATCAAATTAAAATTAAATCAAACAAATCAAATTATGGAAAAAGGGAACATGTTGTATAAACACCAACTGAAATCCATCGCTACTGTCCAAATGAAAATACTATCAGTAAATCATGATTTAAAAAAGATTTCCGTAAATATAATATACATAATACTGATTGATTGAATGTTTGTTTAACGACACCCCAGCACAAAGGTACATATCGGCTATTGGGTGTCACAAATTGTAAGTATATGAAAATATTTATATATATTGATGTAAAACCACAGAGTAAGGAGCTATGGGGGAAATGTATAATATAACACATAAAATCAAAGTAAGTGTATTTTAAAACTTTGTATAGATTTCAAAGTGTTTCAAAAACTTTACAATTAATTCTGGAGGTAATTTAAACGATTCCAAAACATTATACATAATACATTCAATAAAATGACTAAACTATCTTACTGCTTGTAACATGTTCATGGGATGTTTCCATTCTTTATTCTTTATATTAACCCACGTTTTAATTACTGAACATATTAATGGCATTATACAACAGCTATCACTGATTTTTTACATTGCCTGCAGTTTATCCTTTATTACAATTTCATATGTTGTGTATCACCAACCTGACAGAAAGGCGTTAGTACTGAATACGATATCACTGGACTCAGTCTGACAAGCACATTGGGCAGTAGGGTATTTTACATTCCATTAACGTTCTCTCTCTAACCCAGAGTGAGTGCATTGTTAGGCTCAGTGATTAACCATTCCACAGGACCCCCAAACCTTCAGTTCACTTAAAGTTTGTTTTCTTTAATAACACACTAGAGCACATTGATTTATTAATTACTAGCCACTGAAGTCAAACATTTGGTAATTTTGACATAGACTTAAGTTATGAAACACGCTACTTTCTATTAGTAGTAAGGGATCTTTTATATGCACCGCTCTACAGACATGAGCATATACAACGCTCTTTGAAATACCAGTTGTGGTGCACTGGTTGGAACAAGAAATAGCTCTAAGGGGATCAAATATTGAATAATTTAAGTAATGCAATTTTCCCCATCTTCACCAGTGTTTTATAAATGACCTATTTTTACACTACTGGCACAACTCTGGCATGACAACAGGTCATCTGTACATGATATATGGAAACTGTTTTGATGGATTTTTCAAAATAGGATTTTTATGTCAACAAGTGATGTGTGAAAACCATATTTGTGAAAATATGTTTTTCACACATCACGACTGACATCAAAATCATATTGGGAAAAACACCATGAAATGGTCTATTTATTATATACATCTTTCCTAGTTTTTGACAATATATTTTGCTTTTTGGAGTTAATGTCTTTCGCTGATCCTATTAAAAACAAGTAAGGCCAGACATATTTTTTCTGGTTGAACTTTTGTTGAAAATGTATGTGACCATAGTATTTTTAAAAGAAACACAAATAAAAAGTACCTTTATTTAATTAATATTTACTTAATAATACTACTGTGCAAACATACCTGACAAAATGATCCTCCCAAATGGAATGATAAGTTTAAAAACTTACACTCAACTACAGGACACTGTGTCCTCATTATTTAGCTTCGTATTCAAATAGTTTTAGATATTTTATTTTAAATGTACTTCATATCCATTTTATATACGGTAGGTACAATTTATTAAATTATTCTCTTTTTTTCAAATACAACCAGATGCATTGGTAATTATCAAACTTAAACCCATAATAATTTACAAGGCAGATACCTGATTTATTAAATGTTCACAAAAATGTAAATATGATTTCTATATTTTCATTGTAGCTAAAATACAAAGAAAATATAACTTTTCACT
Organism: Dracogyra subfuscus; assembly: GCA_016106625.1. Taxonomy (NCBI): domain Eukaryota; kingdom Metazoa; phylum Mollusca; class Gastropoda; order Neomphalida; family Peltospiridae; genus Dracogyra; species Dracogyra subfuscus. The sequence continues at coordinate 2,933 of JAECMU010049107.1, read as the reverse complement.
GAATATCACTTTTATGGTTTCTGTAGATCTATATATTTCACTGCTAAGTAATTAATAAGATACTATATTGGCTTCAGTGGGATTAAATATTTAATGAATGTTGACCTCACATCTTTAATATTATTTTCCAGTTGTAATTATCACAGAACAAACATTCTTATTTCTTATGGTAACTTGCTAGATTATGAATAAGAGACTGACTGAGCATTGTTGTTTTTTGCCTAATAAACAAGTCTCCATTTCAACTATGGGTTTTTTCAAAGATGTAGGTCATACAAGATCAAGTTATAAACTACATGCATATTTAAAATCAATGGTTCATGGCTTGTTTATTCAGAAGTAAGATTAGCTAAGATCGACATATTGTTATTAACGTATTCAATACTAATTAAATATCTTCTTTCTTTTCAGTAAAATATGGGATAGGTTTGTATAGAGTATTTGTTAATAAGACCAATGCTGGCTTACGATGTCTCTGGGTTTAGGTTATTCACCTGGAAATACAGTAATGGGTCAAACAAATAACTCACCTCAGTTCAATCTCCTCCCTCAATCTAACAGGTGGGGAGTGAGCTCTGACAGATGCATCATGAGAGTAGTAGGCAGGAGAATCCTGAGTGGCCAGAATCTCTTCGAGAAGTCCTCGATCTAAATTTTAAAAATTAATTTTTTTTAGATATCCTGTATAGATAGCATTATACCTTCATGTGTGACAATATGTATTAAAAAACAATGTATATCCTCATACTATTGTATTTAGCTTTTTATGATATATAAAAAAAACTGACAAACTATCATTACCAACTCTGTAGAACAGTCAACATTCTTTACTCTGACGGGGCTAGCTTGTGAGCAGAATTTACTTTAAAAACTGCAGAAGGTTTTTGTTTTTTATGCAAACAAAATATCAATCATTACATGAAATTAATTTGACAAATTAAAAAGTGACAAATATTTTATAGAATTTGCAAATGACTAATTTATTTTTGTGGTAGAGCTAGCACTGGATGAGTACAGTATAGCTGAGTGGGGTTTCATTATATCATGACCAAATATTTTATCAGGGGTGCAGAAATGGAACAGACCAGAACCAACTACAATTTACTAGCCCACAATACTAGTCCTCCAGTCTGTAGAATAACATATTTTATTACCTCAAAAGGCACTCATAACGGGGCAAATAAAAATCATAATATCTCACTGAGAAATTATAAAAAGAGTACTATTGGACGATTTGATGCCACAAAACCAATCACCTTGTTGGTACTAAAGATGACGTCATCACGATTTGGCAAAGCACACACAATGATGTCACGTAGTTAGTTTAAAGCATTTGTGTTTACATCTTTCTGGGTTCAGTGTTAAACTTGTAATAAAATGGTAGTTTAATGCAATTTATTATTGATTTTTTTTATAGCATATATAGAACTTTGGTGTGATCCGTGAACAAAGTTAAAGCAATACCCAGAAGAGTAAAGTAGTTTACGCCGTTTCTTTATACATGGACATGTAACCGATGTAGGCTATATCCAAAATAAAGGCTTTTAAGATTAAACCAATGCCATAAATTACTCTTTTTATTTTCCCAGTTATGAGTGCCTGCTGGGGTAATAAACATTATTAAGAACACCATGTAAGTGATCAACATCACGTGGCAAACAAAATCAAAAAGACAAATCGCCTGTCGGACTGGTAGCTGCACTTTTTAGAATATTTACTCACATTTGGTGAGCGGGCGAGTACTTTCTGCACCCCTGTTTAGAAATTAAATATTTTTGTTACTTCCAAAACAATTTGCTTTGTTTTCTTTTTCCTTGTTGCATTAAACCAAACTGGTATTGACAACAACAAAAAAAAAAAAAAAAAAGTTATGAGTATAAAACTGTGCAAAAATTCCATTTGCTATTACCAGAAATTTTAGAATGTGAAATGACAAAACCTGAGACTGGAAAGAAGACTCTAAGAGCTGTTTCAGAATTTCTCGTCTTAACTTAGCTTTATTGTAAAGTTACCCTTTAAAGGTAGACTAAACTCCAACAAAAGCCTTATGTGTTGGAAAGATGAATACCCTTATTTTTTATTATTTTTTTTTTTTAACAGTTCGGCGTCAGACATATGGTTATGTCGAGAAAAAACCCAGTGGTTAGCTGATGGGGATCGATCCTAGACCGACTGTGCATCAGGCGGGCACTGTACCACTGGGCTATTGCATATCTGGACCACCAAGACATACTGACACTTTAACAAATGAAAAACGAGTAATTTTAAAATTAATAAAAATTCATGATTATTCCTGCTAATTGGGGGCAGCCATTTTGTTTCATTCTTGTGACGTCCGGTGGTATAGCTTGGGGCAAAGTGATGTCAGCTCAGGTCCAAATTCTCTATTATGCACAGTGTAAACAAATGCTCTAATTTACGATAAGGCACTTTACTTTCATCAACCTGACTTGTAAAACAACATCAATGACTTGATAGTATAGTAAACTATTTAACTAAATATATTTAAATTTGCATCAATATAACAAAATGGAGGTGTAGTATTTTTTTCTTTTAAAAAATGCAAAGAAAAAAAAAGCATATTATTAGGCCTGTTGGTAGAATTTGTTTGATAAAAAAACAAGCACTCACAATACCCAAGTGGTATTTTACTTTTCTTGGGACTATGTAATTGGTCAGTTTTGTGATTTTAGATGGGAAAGTCTACTTAATCAAGGGTTTTACACAATTACTTACAGTAATAAAGTCCATTACAATTTGAGATTATCACACAATACCCTGTGATCTTAATAAAAGAGGCACGTCATTTTAGTGTGTCTAGACACAGCAGGGCTCGAAACGGCCTGTAGCCAGGTAGCCAAATTCGACCTAAGTCCCGTTTGGGCGACTTAAATATTGAAAAATAATGGCGTTAGTAGCCCAGATAATATTAT
>JAECMU010049080.1:0-14953 GCA_016106625.1 Dracogyra subfuscus | reverse complement strand
AAATATGAAAATTAAGGGAAAAGCGCTAGCTCGTAGAAATATGATAATTAAGGGAACAGCGCTAGCACTGAGAAATATGAAAATTAAGGGAAAAGCGCTAGTTATGAGAAAAATGAGAATTAAGTGGAGAAGCGCTAGTTATGAGAAATATGAGAATTAAGTGAGGAGCGCTAGTTCTGAGAAATATGATAATTAAGGGAAAAGCGCTAGCTCGTAGAAATATGAGAATTAAGGGAAAAACGCTAGCTCGTAGAAATATGAAAATTAAGGGAAAAGCGCTAGCTCGTAGAAATATGATAATTAAGGGAACAGCGCTAGCACTGAGAAATATGAAAATTAAGGGAAAAGCGCTAGCTCGTAGAAATATGATAATTAAGGGAACAGCGCTAGCACTGAGAAATATAAAAATTAAGGGAAAAGCGCTAGCTCGTAGAAATATGATAATTAAGGGAAAAGCGCAAGCTCTGAGAAATATGAAAATTAAGGGAAAATCGCTAGCTCGTAGAAATATGAAAATTAAGGGAGAAGCGCTAGCTCGTAGAAATATGATAATTAAGGAAAAAGCGCAAGCTCTGAGAAATATGAGAATTAAGGGAGAAGCGCTAGCTCGTAGAAATATGATAATTAAGGAAAAAGCGCTAGCTCGTAGAAATATGAAAATTAAGGGAGAAGCGCTAGCTCGTAGAAATATGATAATTAAGGAAAAAGCGCTAGCTCGTAGAAATATGAGAATTAAGGGAGAAGCGCTAGCTCGTAGAAATATGATAATTAAGGAAAAAGCGCTAGCTCGTAGAAATATGAGAATTAAGGAAAAAGCGCTAGCTCGTAGAAATATAATAATTAAGGGAAAAGCGCTAGCTCGTAGAAATATAATAATTAAGGGAAAAGCGCTAGCTCTGAGAGATATGAGAATTAAGGGAAAAGCGCTAGCTCGTAGAAATATGATAATTAAGGGAAAAGCGCTAGCTCTGAGAGATATGAGAATTAAGGGAAAAGCGCTAGCTCGTAGAAATACGAATGTTCGAATATTGGCTCGCTAATTTAATATTCGAATAGTAGTTTTAAGTATGCGAATATCTGTAGTTTTTAGGTCGGGTGGAGAAATAACTCTAAATGAGATGGAAAATTCGGTTTCTTTAAAGCTTTGACTCGTGTATTCAGTTAGTAAAATAAAACATATCTCGAGTTTCAGTGTGGTGTACTTAGTGACGTCAACGGGGTGGTCAAAATTCAAGAGGTATTTTTAATAACACGGGAATGGGATTCTCCATTGACCAATATGTCGGTTTCAAATACTATAACCAAGAATTAAAACACATCTCTGCGATCACTTCATACAACAATAGTTTTCAAACATTATACACTTGTCTAAGGGCCAATGTTAGACATTATTCAAAACGAAATTTTACTTCTAAGCGTGTTTGACGAGATTATCATACCAAAATAGATACTGTATAAATAAATTGCCTACGTCAAATTCAAGATTATCACTAAAGACAGGTATACGGTTCAAAATGTAAAGAATCAAAATATTGTTGACAGAAGATGAAAACATATATAATTAATTCTAACGTGTTTAAAATGAAAGGTAAGTTGTGTTGTGTGATGTACCATTATTTAAAAAAAAAAACTTGCTTTATTTATTTACAAATAATCTAGTCTTGTGAACCTGGTCATTATGTACCAGGTTTTCATTGTTAACTATAGATTATGCTGAGCTGATGCGCGTTCTTGTCATGTGTTGTAACCATGTATTTGCGTTGCCTTCTTGTAGTTAGGGGGCTAATATGAGAAAAATCCTGAGATCTGATAAACCAAGATGTCAAAAGCTGACAACCATGTGGAAATGGTTATTTACACATTGCTGATTAAAATAAAACCGCTTGGCAGTTTGCAAAATGTAATTTATGGGTCACACGGTCAACACAAGGTCAAGGTGACCCATTTGTACTATAAAATTAAAAGTATATGCACACTAAATATTTGTTAAAAGACACATATATTTTGTTAAATGTGTCACCTCTATAGTTCAGACGCAGCTGGCATGGCAATACAATATACTTTTAATCCAATTAATCATGAACATGATAGTTCTGCTATATAACACAATCTAATTAAAATTAGCTCCATTGGTTAATTACTATTACCTCTGGATCTAACATCACCCCGTTCGAGCTCATGTCCAGTTGACCTCTCATTCGACCAATCAAACACTTACTTGCAAAATCATGCCAGTGATTTGAAAAGAATTTGAAAACATTCGGGATTATGCCGAGGGTATACGAAATGATTCGGGTGAATTACGAAGTATGCTGGAAACTAATTTCAATACAACATTTTATACAATCAAGACGGAAAAAAACACTCGTGATGGTACAGCCATAAAATCTGTTTACACTAGTATACAATCCAGAATTTATTACTGCACTTTCCCCCACTGTTTTTAATGTTGAAATAGACCAATAAGTTCGACTATTACATAAATAGTAAATATTTGTTAAATCTGTATGCTCGAATAACGCTATAAAAGGCGAAGTGTAATTGATAGATATTTAAATTGCTATTTATAGATGAAATGTCACCCGGACATGGGAGTCCACCATGTCACAAGTCGATTTACTTGTGTATATTTGTATATATGTTTTACTCATAGTGGTGCGTTACTTTTTCTGCTTAGTATAAAATACCCTGCTGTTTAGTTTGATGTTTAAGGCCACAAGTGTAATCCGTGCATGGAATTTTCCATTTCTAGCAGCTGGGGTGAGTATTGATTTTGTATATTGGTTTATTGGGCAGAATATTTTAAATAGCATTTAATCAAAATTGCGCCACGTTAAGCATTTGTATGGTGTAGTTAAGAAACCAGTTGTTGTATATAATTAGGTAATAGTTAAATATTATGTAGTTAAATATTATGGATTTAATTAGCGTGTATTTAAAAGATTTTATAACATATAGAAAATATTGGAGGTATCAAATGTTGAAATTGATGTTGTAGAATTGTCAATTTAAAAGGGGAAACATAACTTTGTAATTTGGTACTATGAAGCTTTGCTAAACCTGATTTTGTTTATTTTATTTTAATATATTTATATTAAATCTAACTGGGTTGTTATTTTTGTTGAGAAGTTCAAGTAGTAACTGAATCATCCCTTGGTCATACCTGGTTGTGACACACGCAATGCTGTTAGGTCTACTGGTAGATCAGTAGAGATAATTTTAATCAGATTGCTATATAACAATGAGGCAAATAGCATATTAATTGGGTGAACTGCACTGGTGGCCTATAACACTTATCACGTGGGTTAATCTAACTAAACATTTTGAGCACATATTAACCATTATACCATACATGTAGCACTTGAGATACCCGTTCAAAAATGCGACTAAAATATTCAGAAAGTTAAAGTATTTTTTTTTGTTTTAATGTTTTGGTATTTACTAAATGTAAGGCGGGCAGCATGGCCCAGTGGTACAGTGCCCGCCTGATGCGCGGTCGGTCTAGGATCGATCCCCGTCAGCTAACCACTGGGGTTTTTTTCTTGACATAACCATATGTCCGACGCCGATATAACCGTAATTCTAATGTGTTGAGTGCGTCGTTAAAAAAAAGTAAAGTATCATCCTTCTGTCTTTGGAATAAAATAAAATGTATTGACAATGACGTATTTTAAACAGCTTTATTATTCTAAATAATGTCATAATGCTGCTGCTGCTGCTGCTGCTGCTGCTGCTGCTGCTGCGACTATTGCTATTATTATTATTATTATTATTATTAATATTATTATTATTATTATTTAAAAGCCGTTAATAATACTTACAAATGGGTGATTTGTTTTGAAATAAGGACCCCGTCTTCATACTGGTCATAATAATATGCAATTAAAAACACGGGTAACATGCGTTTTTAAACTAACTTTGTTTTCGGTTTTGTTCTTAAATAATATTTTCTCTTACAATTGTTAATTTGTTGTTTTTTTTTACATCCTGAAAAGCAGCTGTTGTTCCCCTTCCGTTATTCATGATAAAAATTACACATTTTTGAAATGGCATAGTAGGAAACAAGATATTGTTTCCTCGCATTGTCAAACGATAAAGGACTGTATTTTAATTAAAGATGGATGCTTACTCTTTTTCTTCTCCCCAGGTCGAGGGACGCTTCTTTTCTCTCTTCTTCTTCTTTGACCGGCCTCGGTGGCGTGGTGGTTAGGTCATCGGTCTACAGGCTGGTAGGTACTGGGTTCGGATCCCAGTCGACGCATGGGAATTTTAATCCAGCAATCGACTCCAAACCATGAGTGAGTGTTCCGCAAGGCTCAGTGGGTAGGTGTAAACCACTTGCATCGACCAGTAATCCATAACTGGTTCAACAAAGGGCATGGTTTATGCTATCCTGTCTGTGGGAAGCGCAAATAAAAGATCCCTTGCTGCTAATCGGAAAGAGTAGCCCATGAAGTGGCGACAGCGGGTTTCCTCTCAGTCTGTGTGGTCCTTAACCATATGTCTGACGCCATATAACCGTAAATAAAATGTGTTGAGTGCCTCGTTAAATAAAACATTTCTTTCTTTCTTTCTTCTTTCTTTTTTTCTTCCTTCTGTAAGCATAAAACTAATTAGCACAGTGTTCAATTATAACATGAACAAATTACTAACGTGGATGATTTTATTAAAGAAATAACGAGTATTGCTGCGTCTAGTTATTTTATGGATTCCCAAAAGCATTCTGCATAATTTATGACTCAATTAATCTGTAGTTATGAGATACTTGTAAGACAAATAAGAGGAAATAAAGGTTTATTACTTACTTGAGGTTTTTCTTTATTCTCGCTGGGAAAAAAGGACTCAGATATAGTACATTGTGTAAATTCGGTAAAAAAAGGGTATCCTATTACAGACTGAAAAACAGGCTGAAGATACATATATTATTTTAATGTAGGATCTATAATTTAATGTTAATGAAGAATGTTTGTGTATTACTTACGACCAATAGTCTAGCAAATTAGCGAATTCGTCCACACTGAAAATAGGAGCAATAAATTCAATTGGACATCATTTAGGTTAAATAAACAAAACCATGCATGCACGCACGCGCGCACGTACACACAAACACACATATCAACACATTACTTAACCGGCAGAAATAATGGGTAGAACAGAAAGAGGAAATGATAGGTATTAGAACCGTGTTTGTGATTATGTTTTAAAATTAGCAAAACAAATTTGTGTTTTAGCTTTAAATATTTGTTACTTAAATTCCCTCATTACACTTGAAAAAAGAAAAAAGAAAAAGCAATATAAAATAATAAAGTTTGTTTTATTTAACGACGCCTCTAGAGCACATTGATTTTTATCTTATCATCGGCTACTGGATGTCAAATATTTGGTCATTCTGATATATTTATGTAGAGGAAACCCGCTGTCGCCACACATGCTACTCTTTCCGATAACCTGCAATGATCTTTTATATACACTTTCCCACACAGGACAGCACATACCACGGCCTTAGATGAACCACTTGTGGACCACTGGTTGGAACGGAAAATAGCCCAAGCTGCAATTGGGTCTACCAAGAAGCGAAAAAGTAATATAAACGAAAGACGAAAACCAAATGACAAACGCAGGTAATATAACTTATATATACATACGCATAGAAACATTAACGAAAGAGAAAATAAATCAAAATTTAAAGATATGACAAACGCAGATAATATAATTTGTATAGACTGTTACAGTGCTCAACTTGAACTTTGTAACAAAACGTATTACGTCTTTATTTTTACGAGAGCTTTACTTAGAATTAGTTAATTGGTAATTTGACGTCTGCCAAGGTATCCACTTAGGGACTTGCCAATCAAAGCAATTAGTGTCAAGACCTACTTAAACATGTAAAGAGCGATCTGATACAATGCAATTTAATTGTTGTCACGGGTGTTGCAGGCGTCTGAACGAGTACACCAAAAACCTGCATATTGAACAGAATAGAACAGAACTTTATTACACTCAACTACGTGTTTTATGTGTCTTATAAATAAGGATAATTTACCCATGAAAGACAGACTTGGGGAGAACAGATGCTGTTCACATGCCTTGAAGTTCTCTTACAAAGCACAGACTCTACTGGAAGATCCGAGAGAAAGTTTTGTAACATAAGCAATGTCAACTCTATCGGGAGACCTGTGCGTCATTCTCCCAAGAGCTCACTTGTATATTATCTGTTGGTAATTTATTAATCACGTTTCATCTTTGCAAAGTATAATACAAGAAACAACATCACCAACTTGAGATTTCTGTTCATTCAAATTCTGTTACTACATTTATAAGAAAAATTACTCTGTGTTAAATGATGGAGATCCGATGGCAAAATCTACCTTATTCTACGGCCAAATGAGTACATCAAAACCTACCTTATTCTACGGCCAAATGAGTACATCAAAACCTACCTTATTCTACGGCCAAGTGAGTACATCAAAATCTACCTTATTCTACGGCCAAGTGAGTACATCAAAATCTACCTTATTCTACGGCCAAGTGAGTACATCAAAATCTACCTGACTACAGCGAAGCGACTACAACACAATCTACGTGACTCTGCAACCAGGTACAGCCTAGTACAACTGAACCAAGGATAATTGAACGAGCAGAGTCTTGCGAAAATGAACTTTTTCTAATCAAGATTTGACAGAAATAGAAATTACTGAGCTGTTGATCCAAAAGAAATGCATCAATATTCGTGTCAACAAAACCCCCAAATCCGAACGACTAGCGTAACACGGAATTCTACACAATGGAACTTCCCAAGCGACACGGTCTGTCAAAACGGTAAGTGGTTATTTGTCAAAAGAAATTGTGAATGTCAGGTAAATATTTGTCCATTACTAATGTTCTGTTTACAATGTTTTAATCTAAATCTTCACCCACATGTAAACCACATAAATTGTCGTAAATACTCCAAACATGATACCCAAGTCAACAACGTTTCTAAATCTAAACACAATTTGGATAAACAAACAGAAAGGGACAATATTAGAAAATCTCAGTATGAATTTCGAACATTTTGTGCTAGGCAACGACCATTTTCTAACTGAAGTGCAAAGGCTTTCACTAGCGTTGTCAACTTAAATAACCCACTAAAACAAGAAGTCAATGCTCTTAAGCCCAAACAAAAGTCCAGTAGGGGAATAAACCAAACCAGAAATAATTTTATCAAAACAACCAGCGATTTGACAGAAACACAACTAACCATTCAGAACCAATCTCAGGAAATCAGTTCACTAAAAGCACAGTTAGAACAAACCAGTACAAATACAAAAGAACTCCAAGAGTCTAAAAAGGATGCAGCGTTTTTACAAAGTATAATAAATATTTTGACAGAAGACTTAAATGATTCTCGTAACAATAATGGAAATAATGAAGAGTGTAACAAAATTGTGTGTCATGAAATGCAAACAGACATTGATGCTTTACATCAACAATCAACCATTTATTATAATAAGCTTGTTCAACAAAACATTGAATTAGACAATCTTAGACGGGGAAATTATGAACTAGTTTAAAGACTAAATATATTGAGTAATACAACTTACCCACAACAGTACACAAGACGAGACAAATATCACCGAAGGTAAATAATGACTCATTGGATTATTAAATGTTTTTCAGAATAAATAATATAAACACTAAACGTATTAATTTTCAATAAATTCATAATCTTGAAATACCTAAACTGATATTAGAAAGTATGCTTGACATTCACATAGCCAAATCTGTGTATACGTTTATACAGACGACATCACCATCAGTAACAGTGCTTGGATTCGAACTCGAGATAAACAGGCTGTCAACGACAACTGCTTCAGACGACGTCACTGCTAACCTACTGACTCAACGAGATTACGATACAAGCGAAAAACGTGTCTAATAGATGAAACAGTTTATTTTTGATAGCACATTTCGGATGCGGGACAACTATTTCAAGCACTGTATACAAACTACCTTTACACATTTATTTGCTAGACACGAGGACGTGTTCTTTCTTCCGGCGGTGGATAACTCTCCTGTGATCTGGAAAAACCTAGTTAGTCGAATTTTGGTGAAAATGTAGTTAGACCCATATTTGGACTTACTAGGTTTTACCTCTTCATTTTATCAGGTTAAAGATTGTGAAACTCTTCTCTGTTGGCAGTTTTTCCTCTTGAAGAACCTAGTATGTCAACAAGTTTGGAGCATGTAAAACCTAGTAAGTCGTTACGTAATCAGATTAAACCAGATTTAAAAAATGTACTGGAAAGACTTCTAATTATGTTCATGTAAAAAGCCCAAGAACAATTTATTTTATTTTCAGTAGCTTAAACCTTAAGCAAAACGGTTTCCTTTTTTTCTCAAATTTGCGCTCAACAGACTTACTAGGTTTGTCCAGATCACAGGAGAACTGTCAGTGCTAAACTTCAACTTTATAAAAAGACGTATTATATCTTTATTTTTACGAGTGCATTTTTTTTTAATGTATATGTTTATCATTATTTATAACAACATTTCAGTGGTCTGTAAAAAGAAGTAGGATATACAATAGGCATACATATATGAAGGTGTTTTACTTTACATCAATTTCACGTGACCTGTTGGGGCTGATGGAAAAAAACAAAACAAAAATGAATGAACAAAAGTAATTTTAAGATTATACATAAAATAGAGAATGATACATTGCCAACTTCGTAACGAATTTATTAAAACAGTTTTTACTGAAGTGAATATGTTTCTCAATCAGGTATCTTTGTTTAACTTCGTTTTGGAAATGAGTAATGTTTAACTGTACATTTTGCACTTGGCTAACAATAGTAATAAATCAAAAATATTATTCGTTTTAGTATTACTTTTACATCCAAATATAACAAGTTCAAATGATAAATTTAGGTTAAATATATGACTACAAGATTTTAATAACCAATTAAAAAAATTACTCCAAAAAAGCTGAACAACTTTACATTCCCAAAATAGATGTTCTATAGTTTCTCGCATTTCATGACAAAATGTACACATTTCACTGTCAATAAGTTTTAGTTTATAAGCAAACGTGTTGATAGTCAGTATTTTGTGTAATATTCTATATTGGAACCATCTTAATTTTATTTCTTGAGTGGTTATACCACCAAATCAAATCCCATAGACGACAATAGTAACATATGTGGCTAAAACTCCTGCCTGCAGCGTATCAATCAACATAAACGCCACGGATATAAATACTACCACCTCTCACACTTCAAGTGATACTGAGAAAATCGGGGGTTAAGCTGCTCGGTTCTGAGATAACGGGTAGCGTCTATGACTATCCTAGTTTCGCACAAAATTTGAGCACTTTTTTGTACAGGTACCCCATACATGTTTCAAGCACAAGGCTACTTGACACATTGGTACTAGATGAAATAAAATTGCATATTTGTTTTACCCAGATGAAACTATTATTTTTTATAACCAGCACACTCACATTTATAACCAATCACTGGACTTGTGGTGTTTGCTTCTCTATCAAACGTTCGGTGCACCTCGAACTTTGACCCAGCCGGAAATTATTTGGTTTAGTACCTATAAATGGCTTTAAATAGATAACAGATCAGTTTAGGTTGGAAGTGAAACGAAGTTGCCATTTTAGTATGGCAATATTCGGACCTTTCGACAACGTTAATGTATAATAATATAATTTTGAGCCTTTTCTAATAGAGCAAAGTGTCCATTGAACCGGAGAATCGTCCAAGGAGATATTTGTTTAAACTTTTTTAATATTTGTTTTCCTAAAATATGACTTCACAGAATTAACGACGCCATGGTATTCTAGAAAAGAAACAACTCGTATATATCATTAAATTCATTTAAGGTAAAAAAAATCTCCTCTCTCATTAACGAGATCGCAGATCTGAGAAATGCCTTTCTCAAGCCATTTCTTTTTTAAAAAGGTTTTCCTATCAATTTGTATTTGGGAATTATAAAAAATTGGTTCAGATAAAATATCTTCAAAGGATGTTACTTTTATTGCTGTCGAGAAGTCGTAAAAATCCTGAATACAGTCCTTCCAAAACAAGTTATTTACATTCTTGAAACATTTTGAGGGGAAGTCGTTACCAAATACAGATATATTACGAAGTTGAGGAAAACAAGCAAATACAATAGGTTTTCATGGTGAATCTTTCATTTCCATTTTTCGCATTATTTACAATTAGTTAAATGGTAAACTGACGTCTGTCAAGGTATCCACTTAGGGACTCGCCCATCAAACCAATTAGTGTCAAGACCTAATTAAACATGTAACGAGCAATCTGATTCAATGCAATTTTAATGTTGTCACGGGTATTGCAGGCGTCTGAACGAGTACATCATGACAACCGTATATTACATAAATACGTGTTTAGTATGTGTCTTATAAATAATTATAATTTACCCATGAAAGACAGCCTTCGGGAGAATGGATACTGTTCACACGCCTTGAAGTTCTTTCACAAAGCACAAACTCTACTGGAAGATCTGAGAGACAGTTTTGTAACATAAGCAATATCAACTCTATCGGGAGACCTGTGTGTCATTCACTCAAGAGCTCTGACGTGTATATTATCTGTATCACAATGTTGTTAACTTATTAATCACGTTTCATGTTTGAAAAGTACAATGCAAGAAACTACTATCACTAACTGGAGACTTCTGTTCATTCATTCAAATGCAATTATCATTTAAACACATTACACTGTGTTAATACATATGCATGATCGTCACCAAACCATTGGTCCATCATTTCAAAAGCACTCGGTCTTGCCATGGCGAAACGTGTGGAGTGAAAAATAATTCGGGTTTTCATAAACTAGTTTCCAAAAGATCTTTTTAAGTTGCGTATTATGAATTATTTTATTATTCTGCAACATCTTTATGGATCTCACAGCTGTGTTCGACTTTTATTATAATTATTATTTTGTGAAAAAAAGGTCAATGACACGGGCTAACTTTAAAACCAAGCCATATAGCCGTTCCATCATTTGCAATTGATCACTCATTGTGTTCAAAACAGCTGCTGTCCTTTTCCCTCGAAAAAATCTTTTAATGACAAAAGTACTTAAAATATGGATGTATATGCGAGCCCGTGAAAACACGGATAGAAAGAAAGAAAGCTGTAACTTTGTTCAATAAGAAATGTTTTAATGGTCATTGTTTCGGCATGGTGCGAGGGTCGACTAGAATCAAAAAGAAAAAAGCTACGGAATGTGGAAATCATTGGTGTAATTTACTAACAATACATGAATTAATCCACAGGAACACTGAAACCTCAACGTTTTTACTTATTTAAAAGTACACGAATGTGTAATATTTTATTACCAATACTGTTTATTTGTATGGCGAAATTCAGTTGTAGGGAAACAAAGACACGACAGACGATTATAGTGACCCGGGTGTTGAAAAAAGCGAGACACTTGAACTTGGTGTTAGATGAAACAGATGTTATTTGCTATTAACTGGAAACATTAAATACTAATAACTAGTTCCAAGATGAATGAACAAATGCATACTGTATACAGCGAAGTAATAATATTATATAATTAGCAACAAACAACGCCATACAATAAAATAAAATAACAATTGTTTTTAAACTATAGTCATGTTTGAAATGTTTAACAAAACTAATAAGTTAAATGATTTGTATGTATTATTTCAAATAATATTAAATGTATTCGGTATTCAGGCTCGTTTCTAATACATGGGATGTGAATCGAAGCAATAGGTTCGAATCCCACAAACTGATACTGAGTTTATTTCACTGACAATGTTATTTTTTAAGAGGAGTTACATTATGTTTGTTTCAGTTTGACTGTATACGATGTAGACCTGAGAAATATTGTGTACCGATGCAGACCAAAACGTGTATCTCTATACTAGATGGATGGAGTCAGTAAAATGATAGAATTGCTATTAAATAAACTAATATACATTTGAGGACTAACAAAACTCTTTCTTCTTCAGATGGATCACTTCATTGTTCACACCTTGGTGATTGTCGACTCCTTCAACAACAGTGACAAATTGCTTTGCTTGGGCTAAGCAGGTTGGTCTGGAAAACGACGAGCACGTCAATTTAAAGATGGTCGAGCTACTGTGCAAAGAAATGAAACAATCTGAAGAATTCTTTACACCACTCCCCCACCCACTCCTGTTTCCAAGGTTAATGACATCGTTTGGCCTGTGAAATATATATAACATCAGAAGAATATGACGAACTCGTCAAACTCTGTGACCAACAATGGAATCCCAGTACCCTAGAACTGACTAGAATGTGCACCCATCACACACACGAAACGGCTCCTTGTCCAACAACGAATGACGAACAAGCCACAGACAAAGACTAGAAAAGAAAAGGCCTACCATGTCCGTTTTGTCACGCCACCTTCCGAAAAATACCTGATTTAATGCAGCACAAACTGGAAAGCCTACCGACAGAGACCGTCACCAAAAGTGTGAGAACTCACAAGAAGTCAGAGGCAACCGACACGACATTCAAGAATACATTTAATGAAGAGTGGTAAGCAGAAAAGCTAACACATATACACCAAGATCTACATACCATGTTCGAAGAAGTTCTGGAAGAAGCCACCAGCGGTTTACATGGTAGCGACATTGGACGGGTGATTGTTTACCACAATGCCTGAATTCACCGATAGTCATACCCCTGCAGCCTTTGGCCAAACTGAATGCAAATGGCATATTGCCTCATATCGAAAAAGTGTTACAAAGCCACGAAGATTTGCCTTTAGACACATCCTTCAGCATTCAGATTGGCACCATACAAATACGGAAGATTTAGTACACCCTAACAGGTCTGATGGGTCCCGACAACTCGGTTCACGTAAAACAGTCACTGATCGTAATTGTGAATGACGACAACCTCTGTATGCACCGTGCAATTGGCATGGCTGGGCTAAACTGATTTGCACTTCAAGCAAGAACTGTCAAGAACACGTGGGTGACTGCCATCCAATGACACCTCTCATCGAGTTGATTCTTCAACATAAGAAATGTCCTGATCATATTTTAAGAATTAAAAAATAAGAAATGCGGAGAGCGGAAGACGTTGTCTCTGAAGTTGTGTGAATTGGCAAGAATCCCAACCAATTGTCCATGCAGTTTGAATGACATCCCTGCCTTCCAACAAGTATTAGGATGCCAAATCCTCGTGGTGAATGGCGAACTGGGAAATACATTTCTGCGAGTGGGCGTCCAGACGTCACAGGCACCCAAACGTTTCTTGTACTTTGTAAAGCAGCCACAACCCCACTTCATTGCAAATATCACGGGATTCTTCTCGGTATCTTATTTTTGTCAACATTTCTTGAAACCATACAGTGTCAAAATACATCATGCATGCTCATTAACCTGCATTGTGTGTCACAGTCAAAACTGTCCAGAAACCAATGTCCTGATAACGTGCCTCAATTGTCATGTACCATGTTGATCGCTGGACTGTTTCCAGCGTCACAAGGAACAGAAACAAAACAAGAATGGATGCACCATCCCCTCTCAAGTGTGAGAGATTTTGGAAATGCACCATCTGTAAAAACAATGCTTAATAGAAGTTAGAGGGATCCACGATTCCACACTTGTGAGTAGTATAGAGGCCTGTATAGATGCATGCCCTACTTTCTCGTGACCCCGACTTGACCCCCGACCTACTGACCCCGACTTGACCAGACCTGAGAGTGTACAAAAAGTAGCACCATTCTGCGCTGAACCACAAACATTGCAACTGTATTGGATTGTGACTTATCATTATTGGATTTCGAGAGAAAAAAAGAGTAAGTATGTATTGTATTTTATAAACAAGTTCTTTACATACTTATACATGGGTTTTGTATTTAACGATGCAAGGGATTTTTTTTAAAACTCAGAAATTTACGAAATCATATAAATATAAGTATGTACATTAATTGGACATCCTTTTGTCACACTCAACACAATAATTGCAGTATATTGGAGACAACGAAACAGTTAAAGGAAACATGACACGAAACCATATTATAGCTCATTTTAAAAGAAAAATGATATAAAAATAATATACAAATAAGTTTATAACAATAAAATGCGTGTAGTTATCTTAAAACGAAGAAATTACACCGATCAGTATCAAAGCATGATTTATGCATATTTTTTCGTGAGCTTTCGGAAAACCCCGGAAGTGACGTCAGAGCCGAGTACGCTTCCATTGTTGTTAACTGTTTATATATGGAGTAAGGGATTACGATCTTTTCAGTCCCACAATGCGGTACTGCGCGGCCTTTGTGTGTAAAAATAAACACTTTAAACGATCGGGGTCGTGTTTTTTACGGTTTATTAAAGGATTGTATCCGAAGAGAGACATGTGTATTTAATCGCAAAAGAAAAGATTGGACACAAACACCGCATAGTACTTTGGTGTCAGACTATTTACAGCTCGAGACAACAACAGTACTCGGTTGCGAATGCCGAGGTGTACATTGTACATATTTGGCACAAAGATATACCTAAGCATGATGTATTTATATATGTTAAAAAAATGTAGGAATTGTTTTATTAATTAATTTTTTTGAAGAAAAAACACACCCACAAATATTTATCATGTTAGGGCTGTAGCCCTACATAACAAAATCTGTATTCACCGTCCGAAGAACAAAACGTCAATATGTAATTAAATATGGCATATACAAACATGGGATTTGGCATGAGGATACATCTCAGTACGATGTATTTAAATATGTTTTTTAAAAACGTGCAGAAAACTCCAATAATTTTAAATAATGTTTTTAAATCTTCGGGCGGAGTACGTCACAAAAACGTTCCTCACCGCCCGAAGCCTAAAGTAACACAAAATTCAATACAAAATAAACCTCTACTGTTGGTGTCGAAATAATTCTTATGTTTTGTCCACGGGCTGACTTGAGAATCGGAGTGT
>JAECMU010049054.1:0-13544 GCA_016106625.1 Dracogyra subfuscus | reverse complement strand
CAAATACCTGTACGCATTTTTCGCATTAGTTTCTCTCGCGCATTACTTTCATGTTTTACAGTAGATGTGTTGGTGAGGATGGCTTCTTCTTGAATAAATTCATGAAAATTATATGTTTTGTACCAAAACTAGAATAAATATTGATTGCGCGATCAACATTACATTTGAATGTTCTTATCTGAAGTTACCATTGTTTTTCTCTGTTCATAAGTGGCATATGATCACTGTTTATTCCTGTTTATTCTGCAACCATTGTTTGTATCGTCCACTCAACGTTTGTTGTCTTAACGACACCACTAACAGCACATTGATTTCTTGATTTGTTAATCATCAGCTATGGGATGTCAAACATTTGGTCATTTATGAGACATATTCTTAGAGGAAATCTGCTGCATTTTTACCTCAACAGCAGGAGATTTTTTATATGCACATTTCTACAGACAGGCTTTTGATATAGCAGTCGTGGGTCGTTGGTTGGTGAAGGAAGAAGCTCAGACAGAGAATGAGTCTATTGAGATTATTCAGTGGATTCTTACAACCACTTACACTGTGACAGTTTGTTTTTTAAAGCAGTGATCAACTGCTACTAGCAAGTTTATTGCTTGACACTTGACCGGTCTTTACATCGGTAAAATCAATCAAAGTAAAGTTTTATTTTACAGTAAATATAACAAGAAGTACATAATGTACCTGTACATTTTATTTTGGAATCATGGGTTCGAAAATTATTTTTGGATGTGACATGAAGGAGGTTATTAATTTTGTTTGTCATAATTGTTAAAAGCTAATACAGTGAAATTGTTGAAACTGGGTCACATTTGAGGTGTAATAATTATCATATTTAGACAGGATCCGGTTTTTACAGGGTCACATTTGAGGTGTGATAATTATCATATTTAGACAGGATCTGGTTTTTACAGGGTCAAATTTGAGGTGTAATAATTATCATATTTAGACAGGATCTGGTTTTTACAGGGTCACATTTGAGGTGTAATAATTATCATGTTTAGACAGGATCCAGTTTTTACAGGGTCACATTTGAGGTGTGATAATTATCATGTTTAGACAGGATCTGTTTTTTTACAGAGTCACATTTGAGATGTAATAATTATCATATTTAGACAGGATCCGTTTTTTACAGAGTCACATTTGAGATGTTATAATTATCATATTTAGACAGGATCCGGTTTTTACAGGGTCACATTTTTTTAATTTGGAAAATTCAGGATCATGAAACTTGGCCCGTTTTGGCAGGATTCCGGTTTGTGCAGGGTCCGGTTTAAACAGGTTTCGCTATTATTGTTAAAGCTTGAGCTTACTGAAAGTTAGAAATAAAACTAATTTCCCCATTCTTGTTGAGTTGCACTATAAAAATAGTAACAGGATATCTGTTCTAGATGGTCTGTGCAGGAGGAATAGCAAATTCTACTTGGCAAACTTTTGAAGTTCTCCAGTCTTAACATCAAAAGACGAAGCCGATAACCTCCTTCAGCCTACAACCTTCTTCAATCTTCAACCTCTTATTCTCAGTTGATGGAAGACGATAACCTCCTTCAACTTACAACCTCCTCCAACCTTCAACCTCTTATTCTCAGTTGACGCAGTGAAATCATTAAAGCTAGATATAGCTGCAACAAAGCTTGTATTCTGGATTCAGTGTTTCTGCCAAGAAGAAATGTTTGGGTATGGTGCAGTGCTATGAAACTGAATACAACCACAGTCAGCAGAATTAAAATGAGTTAGGAAAACGCACAGTAGTGATAAGAGTAATTAATTTTGTGAATAAAAAAAGTTAACTTTAAAAAAGTTAACTTTTGCAGATTTAATGGGGTTTTGAAAACATTAATTACTTTTAGTAGTCTTACCATTTATTTTTTAATCCTAACCCTGAACTTAACCCATTTCCTTTCTAGGGGAAGCCCCCAATACCCCCTGTTGACTGTTGTTGCATTCAATTTCATACCCAATATGTTTTTCCTGACAGAAACTCTAAATGTTGGTGGGGCGGGATGCAGTCCAGTGGTACAGCACTCACTCGATGCACGATCAGTATGGGATCGATTCCCATCAATTGGCCCATTGGGCTATTTCTCATTCCAGCCAGTGCACCACGACTGGTATATTAAGGCTGCAGTATGTACTACCCTGTCTGTGGGATGGTGCATATAAAGATCCCTTGCTGCTAATCGAAAAGAGTAGCCCATAAATTGGCAACAGTGGGTTTCCTCTCAAAATCGTTGTGGTCCTTAACCATATGTGGTCTGACGCCATATAACTGTAAATAAAATGTGTTGAGTGCCTTTGTTACATAAAACATTTCTGACTGTTGGTATAGCTGGTACATGTATATTGTAGTTGATGTTTGTGTTGATTCACAAGTTTACACAGAGCCACTAATCCATTTAGTACTGTTCCATGTATGCTCCACGTTCCAGACAATGTTGTTGTCAGCGGCTCCATTACATACATGAAGGTTACTGGGATGTGATTTGATCTGATCAGTTTTCTGCTGCTTTTTAAAGGTCATTTCAGCTTCTATTTTTAAATTTGATATCACACCTCTGATTGGACAAGTTACAGTGTTTACTGCCTTGTAGTAAAGGGTTTGTTAGAAAATGTGATTTTTCTAAGAGAAATAACATCTCAAAGTTACCTCCAGTTTTCTTTTTTAAACTAGAAAAGGGCCATTCCGTGGTATTTGGTCCATGGGTGTGGACATTTCAGAATGATCTTATTGCTTAAAGTTAACACCCTTAAGCACATGCAAATATACTTTTATTGTTTTAGGGGTTTTAATGACATTTTTATTTGGAAAAATTATTTTTGTAAACCAGGATGTGACATTTGTTTTTTGGTAATATTTCATTACTGTTATGTCAAATTTAAAAATTAGGTATCAGGACATCATACCTATGAAACTACTACTTTCCCATCTTTGATATCATAATTAGTAGCCTATATTAAATTTTATAAAAAATCCTTTTTAATTCTCCTTCTCAATGTTCCAAGTATAAATAAAAGGTATAATGATGGCTGATTTGTATTAAATGATTAAAATAACCACCTCAAACTTTGAGCCAAGATGTGACATTGAGCCAGGATGTGACATTCAAGATGGCATGTTAAACTGAATAAAGATTAAAAATTTATTATATCTCTCTATATACATGTAGATAAATTGGCAAAACTGACTAAATAATGCACATGTACCTAAAAGAAATTACTTTAATTTTCAATATTTTTGCTCTCACCATCACGGAGAAACGGAGAAACTGGACGTTCGGGGAAGATGTTCGAATATTTTACATGGATTTTTTTAGATACAAAAGTACTATTATCAATTAATTCTATGCATGTATGTTTTGACCAAAAAATGAATTATTAATAATCCGCCAAAAATATAAAGAATATTGTTTTGTGAATTCAAACTGGTGTACAAATACAATAAATATTGTGTCGAAGAATTGTTCATATACAATGTGCTGCTAAAATCTTAAGTACAGTCCTTGGGAGATACTGGTATCCAAACATGATTTGGAATATATAAACCAACATTTCTCCATTGAAGGATGTAATTGATAAAGATATATGTGGAAGATAAAACTTGGGTTGGGGTAATTCATATCACTTGTGTCGTTGAGATTTTTGCTGTTGTCGTCCATCAACATTTTATATTAATATACATTCTTGATAGTTTGGCTTGTCAAATAATGATGAAGAGAAAGAAGAAACCGTCCAAAAACTATAATTTCTGTACCGACTGGGGTTCATATTTTGAATTCCAATTAAAAATGCCAACAAAAAGAAAAATATAATAATATATTAATTGTAAAAAATATGGTAAATTGCAAACAAGAATTCTACAGAATTAAATGTCTCACTTAAAAAAACACACGTTTTGACGTGCACTGAGGTTAGAGCTGGGCGGTATTGAAATTTCAAGTTCGGTATCGGTATCGGTATTTTGGTGGCAATTTACCTCGGTATCGGTACGGTATCGGTACGGTATTCAGTATTCATATAACACTAATAACTAACCAATATTACGCAGTATTTTAAGTATACCTGCCTCTAAATGCACGTCCACGTTAGGGTCTTCCCCTTATTTATGTCCAACCCATTTTGTTTTATCAAAGGGAGGTTTTCTAACAAGTAATGTCTTTGAACCATTGCTCTTCTGATGACCTACAGGTAAACATTTACAGTTAAGATATTTTAATTATTTAAGTTAAGATAAAAACACTTAAAACCAGTGAATGTCATTGATTTCATTTAAATTAACTGTGTTTTATTAGTAGTATTAGATATACACGTCATTTATTAGTTGTATAAGTGAACTGGACAAAAAGTCATGTACTGGCTCGTCACATCCTGGCTCGTACTGACATTTTAAAAAGTAAATGTTACATCATAAAGAATATTGTTTTAGTAAATTGCTATACGGCATTTAGAAATAGACTGGCTATTGTGTTAAACAATTGATTTCAATAAGCAAACATTCTATCAGCAGAGCAGAGTTTTGGAATTTACTGCAGTGTTAAAAAAGTGATGTTGATTTACATCACTTCCTGGCACGTTTTACTTTTCACTTTATAAGTCTGTTGGGGTTTTTTTTTTACAAAACCAAAATTAGACTATACTATATGTATTGAGTCTATAAATGATAAAACTGCATTTCCATTTAAAAAGGATTTTTAGTGAAGGAGATCGTAAGAGTCAGAATGTCACATCCTGGCTTAAATGATTACCATGGAATGGCCCAAAAGTAGAATTCTAACCAATGAAAGGAGATAGCCAATCATAAACAATGCCTTCTGATATTGAGCTGACAATTTTATATAGCTTTATCATGTACTGTTACAGATCAAGTTTGACTTTCATGACAATATACTCATTTGTCATAGTTATGGTCCTTGAATGTAGGAGATACAAAAATTAGACGGCTTGGTAGGAGACATGTATTGCTTTAGCAGTACTCTCAGAATGCTTGTTTCTTCTGGATTTTTGTACCACAAGTGAGACTGGCCTACAGGAACAAACACGCCTTTCATAGTAATATAATTATACAACCCACTTACCATATAATGGTAGAAAAACCACACCAAAGTCCAAGCTTACATAAGGTACAGCATGTATTTGTATCATGTTTACCCACACCAATAAGGGAAATTGCTCCAAGCTTCATTGTTCTATAACTGCTTTAAGAAGGATCAAGAATATGTACAGGTATAAAATATTTAACGTCCATTACAAATGCAGTCAGATTCTTCAGGCCTTGAAATTCCATCCCCTGGGCCATCACACTGTCGGTGCCCCCACCCCACCTCACCCCCATCCCCACCATACCAACACCACCACCAGTTTCAAATTCACTCTGCAGGCTCTAATAACATACTCTGTACATGAAGTCATATTTATTTTCTATATCTAAGTCAACCATAACCTCTGTTGCTCATAAATCTACTGTTATCGCTGAAATGAATGAGACCTATTTTAACCATACAACTTGAGCAAGTCAGCAACATACATGTAGTGTGTGGTGTGCAGGTATAGTCCGACATGCTCTAACAGCCACCTGTACTTAGCAGCCACCTGTGTTAACAAACCACATTTGTATTCTCCAGAACGTTTAATAGAATGTAAACTGACCCATATTAAGTATCAACCTGTCTTAAGAGACCACTTTAATAAGCACTTCCGTGGCTGCTTATCACAAGCATGACTGACTTTACATATATATATAATTTTAGTAAGTGGTTCTTGTGTGACTAAAATAAACATGATCATGTCATTGATACAGTTTAGTCATTGCCTTTTTTATACACTGGTATGTGCAGGCCACAGCTATCCTGTCTGTGGGATGGTGCATATTTTATGATCCCTTGCTATATTAGGAAAAATTTACCGGATTTCATGTGATGACTACGAGTCAGAATTACCAAATATTTGACATCCAATAGCTGATGATTAATAATCAATGTGCTCTAGTGGTGTCATTAAACAAAACAAACAAACTTTTATATAAATGACTGTCGTTTCTATGAATGTGTATATAGTGAAACGTCTAAAGAGCAAACCCATTCTACCAAGTAAAAAGTTAGTTTAAAAGGGTTGTCCTGTTTAAAGAGGTTACATCCTGTACTTCTATTTTAAAAGAATTCCAGTTTACAGAAGTGTACGGTTTTGATTGGTTTCACTGTAATGATATTGTTTTTAAATACTGTAATTTATAAATAATACTAAAAATAATACCATTGTACATATATATTATATTTACATTTTTGGGTGAAAAGTGATATATTTATAACTATAATTTATCTTACTTTCTGTACTCCACACACACACACACACACACACACACACATAGTTGTGGGAAATGAGATTTCTGTTTGTGATTTAACTGATATGCTATCGAATCGGTACCAAAAAGATAATTTTTCTGTGAAATCTGAAGCCCTGCATGCACGCACACACGCGCACACACACACATGGTTTGGAGAGATTACTGGGATGAGAACCCAACTCCTATTGCACCAGTGACCTAACCACTTTACTTAATTTTGGGGCTTATATCCAGTTACAGTTGGAACACACTGTCTTGAGCACAGACCTCAGCTATCTGTATTGTGTGTCTAGGTCAGACATTAGTGGTTTGTTGACACAGAGAGAGAAATAAGAATAGTGGACTTACACCTAACCACTGAGTTGTTAGACTCGCTGTGACTGGGATCTGGTACCGAGAGGTGAACCCAATATCTACCAGTCTTAATTTCAGTGGCTAGCAGACTACTACACCACTGAGTCTCAGATGAGTTGTACTTATGAGGAAGTTATAGCTGGTAGTTTCTGTCGGATAAAAACCACTCAACACTTGATATATAGTCTTGATTAGGTGACCCATTTCCCATTGTACAACCTACAATGTATATATATGTATGTATGTACTTGGATTGGCTAGGGGAATTACCAGTGCCTGGTAGAATCTCACTGATAGGTTGAGAAACATGCCCAGTCATTGAGTTGACTGACACATTATACATAGTGAACTCATGCTGTTTAAATATTATTATAGTACAAAGTCAGGGACTGTTTACACACAATGTGAAATGGTAATCTTATCTCTTTTGAACTGAATATTTTATACAGTGTAGCTGTCACAATAGCCAATTAAATTTATTGGGTTACCATGAGTGTTTCTTACTTGCTGTTCCGATTGTATATACATTGTACTAGTATACAGGAACATGTGTACACAGTCCAAGTTAATGTGTTCATTGATACATACCAGTAGTTAAATAATGGGTGTGTCTAACGAAATTCCTTTCAAAGCTGATTGGTTAAGAAGAAATACATTTTAATTAAAAGCATTTTCAGGGTACATGTATATATACCAGCCACATTGGTGCAGTGGTTACACCATCAACTTAAAACTTAAGGCTGGTAGGTTGGGCCTAGTGCTAGTTTTAACATGCTCATATACGAGTTTCGAGCATGTCTATCCCAGGGTTTGTCTCTGGATAGCCAGTTGCTTGCTCCGAGACAGACGCTGGTAGGTACTGGATTTGTATTTCGGTACCGGCTCCCACCCTTGTGTACTTAAGGTGATCTTAATGCTAAGATTGCTTCATTAAATGGGGCCCTGGACAGACAGTCCAGGTGGCTGATATGTGTAGCTAGGACAGCGTGCTTGAACCTTAATTGGATATAAGCAAGAAAATAAGTTTAAGTGAACAAATGCGCAGTATAAATTAAACAACAATACTAGTATTTCTTATCAGTCTTGGACAAATCTCTTGTTTTGGGGAAATTTGGAGGCTGTACCAAAGACGTGTGTTTAAACCCCTGCTGGGTGTAATCATGTTTGAAAAGGGTGGATGATTAATAGCTGTTGGATAATAAGTATAAAATGAAGGTATGCAGAAATACACTAAGCCCAATTTTACTTGTCAACATGAAACTGGAATGTAAGGATGGAACTGAAATGTAAGGATGGAACTGGAATGTAAGGATGGAACAGAAATGTAAGGACAGAACAGAGTGAATTAATGTTTAGTAAACATTTATATCTTCTTATTTCCGACAAAATTACTTTAAATTGCGTAAAGAATAACTTAAGCAAGTGTCTACTATTTCCAGTAATTATATTGACCAGACTTGCTTTTGAGTGGTGCTATCATGATTGTGCCTCAGTGTGCCCCTAAATTCAGTTTGAGTGGTTCACTTTATATCTTTATTTTTAAGAGTGAAAGTGTTATCCAAAGTATGATAAACATGTTCACGTGTACTGATGTGTATGTTTTATTCTGCAGGTGAACTTCCATGTGAAACACGAGTATCGCAACACGACGGCCACTATTCAGTCGGAAGTGAAGGAACCGCCTGTTGTTTGGCTTGATCACCAGGTGTTTGTCACTGTCGGCAAAATACAGCAGTAACTTCTTCATCCACGGAATAGCTTTATTGACTTAATTTATCTTTCATATGTGTTTCCATCATTTCTTATCTTTACAGTGCTTAGTTCAGATTGAATTTGGTGGAATAAATTATTCTTGCATAATTATTCATCATTTAAATTATGTACTTTGCATATTCCAATTTTAGTTTTGCAGTAAATTTGCTCTTAGCTTTTAGTTCAGCTGGTTGGATGTGGGATGGAATTGTTTAATACTTTACAACTAAGATGAGGTTGTTCGTAGTGATTTTTGGACAATATCTTTATCACTTTATTTACTTTCATCATGTTGATGAATAATCATAAAAATGGGAATGGTATGCTGCTCTTTGATATTTGCTAGTTATATTTAACAGGTCATTTGGTGCTGCATTACTTCGGTGTAATATTTGGTGTATGTGCAATATTGAAATATATATCTGTTCAGTTTTCATATTACATGTACATATCATGTATCTTTGTTTATAGTCAGTTTGTTTTTCCATCTAAATATTATAACTCGAGGTCAAGTCACAGATTTTGCAAATTAATGTGTTTAATTGTTACTGTTACAGTTGTCAACAATTAATGTGTTTAATTGTTACCGTTATAGTTGTCAACAATTAATGTGTTTAATTGTTACTGTTACAGTTGTCAACAGGTACTACCTGTTGACAACTGTAACAGTAACAATTAAACAACAGGTACTGGTAGGTACAGTGAAACCTCTCAAACCCGGACCGTGTATTCACCAGAATTTCTTAAAAACCAGACATTTTACATGGGTTTTTTTTATTTTTTTAAAACTGTACAAAACATAACCTCTCTAAACTGGATACCTCATATATGGACATTTGACAAAATGGTCAAATAAAAAAAGTTACTTGTTCATCCATCTTTGTCTGTTCATGTAAAATAATGGTTCATTTACCAAATGAATGAGAGAAAAAGACTCCCATCATATGTGGTCATGTGGGATAGAAAAAGTACACCCTCGGTGGTGAAAATTTTGACCATGGAACTATAGGCAAGCCTCATATCGGGTCGAAATTTTCACCACCTCAGGTATACTTTCTGTCTTACATGACCGCATATAATGGAGTCTTATAATATTTAGCCACAACTCTTTTGGGAAATCCCTCTTGTCCAATGCAAGACTTTTTAAAAGTATTATTCCAGTGTTAATTATGGTAAGATTATGCATAGGATTGATTAAACGGACATTCCTGAGTTTGATGCAGTGTTTAAGATGTTATTGACTAACAGAGACTTTTTAACAATTGTAATTACATATCAAATATATTCTTCTGCATAAAATAATTGTGCTAGGTTAAATTTCATCTTATTTCCTAAAATATAGTTTTTTCGTACATACAAAATTATTGGAAGACAATATCCAGTTTGTGCTTCTTACAAATATTAAGAAGACGAGAAACACATTGATTATACAGACACTGATACTCTAAACAAGAAAATGTATTTAATATGTAAGTTTAATCCTAGAAATATTTTATTAGTCAGAAACGTCTTATAATGGAGTAAACTCAGGAATGTCTCTTTAATGTGTAGTTATTTATAGCAAATTAATGTGAAAATAACGAGATATTGTAGCATCATAGCACCTTTAATGTTGTAAAAGGCATGACATGATCTTACACAGATAAGTCATTTCATCTGGAATCGGTCATCACTAGCCCTTTATGGCCCGATCACACTGGCCCGAATGCCATTCCGTTTGTTTTCCGAATAAGAATTTGGGTATTGGGGAGGGAATGGATCATATTCAGGAAGCATTAAGTGTGTTTTAGGAGCATACTGGCTGTTCGGCTCCATATGGACGCATACGGAACGGCATTCGGTAGCTCCAAAAATTTGTTTTGCATGTTCAAAATAATTTTCATCGACCATCCGAATGTGGCATGTGTATTCGGGAAGCATTCTTGGAGCATACATCATGTACGGAAAACGTTCAGGAACCATGCGTCTAGTTCTTGTTGCATTCGGAATGAAAATTTGGAGGTGCTGGGTTTCGTATGCTAGAACATGACAAATGCTTTCCAAACATTTTCAGCAACGTTCGGAAAGAGTTCGGTCTATTCTAGATCGATTCGCCGTGTTCGGAAAGCATTCGGAAAGGAAATCTTTCGAAGTCAACATGCGGGAAGTATTCGGTCTATTCTGAAAGCATACGGAAAACAAACGGAAAGCATTCGGTGATACATTGGGGAAAACACATTCGGAGGGACTTTCAGCCAGTTTTAAAAAATCACACGACTTTCGTATACGGAAAACAAACGGAAGCTCATTTGGATCAGTGTGATCGCCGCATTACATTCCCTGTACAAAATGGTAGAGTGCCAACCCGTTACAAAGTTCTGTTTAATCTTAAATCTGGTAGCAGGTGATAGTGCTAAGAATCTATTGTTGAAAATATGTCTGTTGATACATGTATATTCCGCACGTTAGCTGGAACAGATTAACTTGGACTATTCACCATCAGTATAGTATAGAGCACCACTTGTACTTCAGTTATTCTTTTAATCAGTTTGATTGCAAATGGAACCTTTTTTTCACATTGTACTATTTTATGCGGATAAATAAATAAAAGTCTGTGTGATAAAGTGAAACAAAATATCTTCACCTTGTGCTAAGATTCATAAGGACATAATATTCGCTCTAAATTGGTCATCCAGTATATATTGTCATATTAAAACAAGAGGTCTTTTGAGGGCTTGAAATTGGGATGTGATCGGTTTTTGGGTATAGCTGATGTCATTATATATGCAGAGGTATATGGTATGTTTAATTTAAATATTGTTCATCTAATCTGATTAGTTCAACACTTTAAAAAGTCTGTAACCTTACCTACTTTCCCTACAGCTGTGTCAAATGTGTTATCGGTATTTTTCAATATGTCTATTAGTAATGATGTTTCAATGGTTGATTCCAGTCCAAAATTGAACGCTTTGGCTTTACCGATGTGATGATCGATTATAAACATGCATAGTCGATTGTGTGCGAACATGTTAACTGCAATTATTCTTCCAGTTTAGATGATGGAATTGATACAAATACATTTGTATGTTGGAGCTGGTGTTTGTTTTCATGTGTTCATAAATGAAAACTATAGTAAATAATTATTAAAGGTACAATTAGCCATGTGTAGCATTTAGATCCCAGTGAGTAATCAACAGTTGATCGGTTGGTGCCAACCAATTATAACAGCTGGTCGATGATAGCATGACAACAGGCTTCCAACACTAACTATTAGTTCATTGGTGCTCTTCTTTCACTACTCTATTATAATAGAATGTCAAATGGTTTTCAGCAACAACCATGATGTCATTGGAGCCATGTTTTCGTTCCTGGAACACAATTTGTAGGATGATGAGGGAGATCGGGAAGCGACTGTCATTTGATATAGTGTCTCTTTTTTAGGGTAATCGGTCACCAAAATTATCTGATTCCCAAAACTTAAACTGTAACAATCACTGGCATATTGGAGGGGGTGGGGATTGCTCGTTATATATTTTGCTATCGCTCCTTAACATGATTCCTAGACAATGTGTTTGCCACCTCCATTCCCACTCCCAGTGTAACCCACCTACCCTCCACACCTTCCGTATAAAATCTGTCGACGCCAATAGCAACATTTCCCCCACCCCCCCAAAAAAAAACCCTTAAGTTGAGATACTTTATCGTTAATTTTCTTTCCTTTGTTTTCCAGATCATATGATGAGCTCCCAAATTTCAGTTTGCGTAACGATCTGACTTACAAATAACTTTAAGGTCTTTCACAAATTATATCAAATAAATATCTGAAATGTCAACGATTGCCATGCTTTGATCAGCAGTTCGACATTCTACGGACCCATCGAACAAAACATTATTATTTTGTACTTTAAAATGTGGTAATAATAATTGAATGCAATATACTTGCGCTTAGCTTTATTGTTTGCAATGTAGGCAACTTGTCACAGGACTCTTTTTGAGTATTTCAAATTTGCGTAACCCATTTCCATTTTGCTTACGAACGAAAAATAAGTGATGAGCGACACACGAATGAAATGATCTTGTCTCGCAATTTTGAGAGGCCTGCACCATTAATTAACTTTTCAGAAAGAACCATCAATGCAAATTGTGATCCATGTTTGCGATGTACCAACCGTGGAGTCTTCCTTGGTGCTAAACCAACTCCCATTTAAACTCTGCAACCCATCACTAATAGAGGTCTTCAACTCTCCTGATCAATTTATTATAAACACTCACTGTCTGTCCATAAGTAACCACATCAAACTTACTTTAATTTTAAATTTAAATTAAAAATGCATCTGGTCAGATCTGCATTCAATAATGGAGCTATCAATTGATTACATGGGAACTCTATTTTTGTTATTTGAACAATTACTTTACTTTTTTGTTTAAAGTGCACATTCAGAGCAAGCTGTTGTAGCACACGCCTGTCTTGGGCATACACCTCAGCTATCTGAGCTGTCTGTCCAGGACAGAATAGAAATTAGTGTGGTTAGTTGTTATTGTTAGTGAAAGAGAAAAGAGGGTGTAGCGGCCATACACCTACCCAATGAGTCCTTAAAAACTCGCTCTGGGTGGGAGCCGGTACCGGGCTGCGAACCCAGTACCTACCAGCCTGTTGTCCGGCGACTTAACCGCTAGGCCACCGAGGCCGGTTTGAACAATTGTTGGGCAACATACTTTTATAATGCATCTTATGTAATGCGTATTTAGTTTAACGGCCTTACAGGTGTCAGGTGTTGTATTAGCTAATTCAAAGACAACTTGATGTTTTCTTCTGCTGTATATGGAAAATAAAATACTGTATCAAGACTTGTGTGACTTTAGTGTTGATTTTGTGTATCAAAATATATAAACTTAGCTAAACAATACTTGAGTTTGGTGAAAATAACCTGGCAAAGACAATTGTCACCCTTTGTTCTACATTTATCTCGCATTAAAATAAAAAGTTAATTAATATGTCTACAAGTAACTAAAAATAAGTACTAAGTTTTAAACTGTTACCTATATTTTTCTCAGTTTTCTTCTGAAGAAGTCGGTGTGTGGTGTGGGGGTGGGGGTGGGGGTGGGGGGGGGGAGG
>JAECMU010049023.1:0-11773 GCA_016106625.1 Dracogyra subfuscus | reverse complement strand
CGAATAGCGCGAAAATTAAGTCCCCGCGAAAATAAAGTATTTTACAGTATTAAGATTTATTTGATGGTACTAATCTACAAACCTGCTCATATTAAGATTTATTTGATGGTACTAATCTACAAACCTGCTCATATTAAGATTTATTTGATGGTACTAATCTACAAACCTGCTTGTATTAAGATTTATTTGATGGTACTAATCTACAAACCTGCTTGTATTAAGATGTATTTGGTGGTACTAATTTACAAACCTGCTCATATTAAGATTTATTTGATGGTACTAATCTACAAACCTGCTCATGAATGCATAGTAAGATATCTTTGATTGTAGTAATCTACAAAATGTTCATATTAAGATTTATTTGATGGTACTAATCTACAAACCTGCTCCCTGAGCGAGAAGAGCAGCAGCTGAGCTGGGCATCTCGGAGGAAATGCTGTGACTTTCAGCACTGATCAATCCATCCACATGATCTGCAAGAAAATAAAATTGGGAACATTTAGATACATCACAATAATTAAATTTCCACTGCATTCATTAATATAGGTAATGTCATTTCATTGGTACGTTGAGTGCGTTGTTAAATAAAACATTTCTTTCTTTCTTTCTCATTGGTCCAGCCGTAGCTTTATGTCCGGGAATGTCATATTTGAACTAAAAAAAATATAATTCAAAATAAAATATGAAATTTAGTGTACATGTATGTTTAAAATATGAAATTTAGTGTATGTGTATGATTAAAATATCAAATGTTGTGTACATGTACATGTATGTTTAAAATACAAAATTTAGTGTACATGTATGTTTAAACTATGAAATTTAGTGTACATGTATGTTTAAAATATGAAATTTAGTGTACATATATGATTAAAATATGAAATGTTGTGTACATGTACATATGTACATGTATACATGTTTAAAATACGAAATTTAGTGTACATATATGTTTAAAATATGAAATTTAGTGCACATGTATGTTTAAAATATGAAATGTATTGTACATGTATGTTTGAAATATGAAATTTAGTGTACATGTATGTTTAAAATATGAAATTTAGTGTACATGTATGTTTGAACTATGAAATTTAGTGTACATGTATGTTTAAAATATGAAATTTATTGTACATGTATGATTAAAATATGAAATGTTGTGTACATGTACATGTATGTTTAAAATACGAAATTTAGTGTACATGTATGTTTAAATTATGAAATTTGGTGTACATGTATGTTTAAATTATGAAATTTAGTGCACGTGTATGTTTAAATTATGAAATTTAGTGTACATGTATGTTTAAATTATGAAATTTAGTGTACATGTATGTTTAAATTATGAAATTTAGTGTACATGTATGTTTAAAATATGAAATTTAGTGTACATGTATGTTTAAAATTCAATTATAACAATTGTCTGAGATTTCATTTACGTTCATCCAAGTTTGAATTTGTATTATTTTATTTGTTCATACCTCGATGAATGTAAAAGAGGTAACAGATAATTCTTCATCATTACAACCTTGATTTTATAATCTCAATTAATTGGAGTATGAACAAAACAAAAAAATCATCCACAATTTGTATGAATCAGTGAAGCAGATGATTGTTTTGGTTCATACACAGAAGAACGTAAAAGAAATAACAGACAATGCATATAATTAAATTTCAGACATATTTACTAATAATAACACTATAGTACATATTTTATTCTGAAACATGTTTTTGATTCTAAACAATACTGCTCAGTAAGACCAAATTTTAATGAATGTAACAAAGATTTAATTATAACAAATTAAAATATCTCTGTATAAAATATTTTGTTACAAATAGTAATAAAATAATAGAGAAAAATTAAAATATCTTCACATTAATACAACTTGGATTTCATTATCTTAAAATAAAATTTGAATATATCTCTGTTATAGATTATTTCCAACTGTATTTTATTATTAAAGAGCAATAAACCAAGGAGAATTTTGTTAATATCCTCACATTATTATCACCTATAGGCTTCATTATCTCAAACCAAAATTAAAATAGTTCCTGTTACCCAAAAACAATGCAAAGTTTCAATTGGCTGAAATCTGACGATCACATCAACATACTTAAAATAATGTTTATGAACAATAAATAATTTCTTTAAAATGATTAGATTTTTTTCTTCATTTTCATCACCATATACCTAGCTTATACAATACACATACAGGAATGTTTACCATGGGTATATTTTATGCTAATAACTTTGGCTATGTGCCTTTAATTCTGTACTTACCGGGTTCTGGTAGGAGGAGTTTGCATGGCAACGCAAGTGGTGTGATGGTGTGTTGGTATACCAAGGCAGCAAGACTACCTATCAACATGGAAAAACCCAGAAAGAAACTTAAATTAGTTCCCGCTAATTTTATAACGACAAATAAAAAATGGAAAGTAAAAAAAACGTAATAAAAAAGAAACTTAAAAACAAAACAAAAACAAAAAAGAAGAAAGAGAAGAAAAAAAAGATAGTAAAACTTAACTTTGTGACATTATTTAGATATTGAAATCTGCATATTGTTTCTTAAGAAATGTATAGTATACAGTAACGTATGTATAGAGTAAATTCCATATAAGATAGATAGTATTTGTCAAAAATGTGGTAAATTTCATAAGGAATATGTATATACAAAGTTTTTCTAAAAATTACAAATTTTATTAGGAATATAGAGACTGTCAAAAAATAATGAATTTTATAAAGAATATATAGTGTCAGAAAATGGTCAATTTACTAAGGAATATATCATCTCTCTAAAACATGGGTGCACATGTACTCCAGGGTTTGAACTTAGCGACGGCACCGACGACCATAGGTGCCATATGAACTGGTGTCGCTCAGATAATTGACAGATGACCGTTTTTTGCCGATGAATAAAAACTATTGCCATCGGTTGAAGGGACCATTTCTTGATTTTCATATTTGTTGTCAAAGTTACTAGTTGAAAATTGCCATAGTCAGACTCAAAATTGCCATTGGTAAGCATGTTACCTACAGCAAAAACATTTCAAAATTGTCATAGGTAGCAAATTCTGAAATTCAAGTCCTGTACTCAAGGTATGCCTAGATGATCTTAAGACATCATAATAATCAAATATTATCACTTACCGAAGACGGGCTCATTACTACATCCTCGGAGTCGCACACCTTTCGGGGTCGGTTCAATCAGAAAATGACGAACAAGGTCAGCCTGTGGATCAGCTGTTAAAACAAAACCGCAAAATTCAGGTCATTCTTACAAGCTGTTGGTTTATATTAAATGTAAGACTGCATGACAGTTGACATACTAAAACGACTCAACAACATATTGCCTGAAATATATACAGTAAAGTACTCTTATAAAGAATCGGAAGGGACCATGACAGTTAATTTGTTATAGTAGTTGTACACATTTGCGTAAGTTAATCATTAATATATATGGAGATAAAATGGGACTTTACAATTAGTTCGTTCTATGCAGTAGTTTGTTCTAAGCATGTCCACTAGAAGTGTACTTTAAATTACTGTTATGTGCAGTAGACTGTGAGAAATAGGTAACAGTGACCTAGTAATAGTATGCAACACACAGTCATCTCAAGTTGATCCTACATGTGAGGTTTGATGGTCCTGTATGCATCTGTATGCAAGATATGGTTCAGTCAAGGATTTACTGTTATGTGTAGTAGACTGTGAAATGTAGGTTACAGTGACCTAATAATAGTACACAACAAACTGCCATCCCAAGTTGCTCCTACAAGTGAGGTTTGATAATCCTGTATGCATCTGTATGCAAGATATGTTCAGGACAAGAAAAAGTTAACAGACGGATGGACATACAGACAGATAAAGACATACCATAATACGACCCATCATAGATTATTACTGATTTATCTAAACTACCTGATGGTTTAGTCTGCACATTGGGCGGTATGGTGGCAACTTTGATTGCCAGTCCAAATGCTCCGGGGAAAGAGTTACTGTCCCTGATGACGAATGTTCCGGGCTGTTTGTCTTTCAGCAATACTATGGCTGTAAAAAATAAACACAGATTAATACATGAACAATTGGGCTATACGGACTGTATGAAATGAGTCTGATAATAGTTGTATTCCCTGCTAGAGTATGATGGAAGAATTCCAGTTTACAGAGGGTCCAATTTTGAAAGGTTACATTGTGTGTTTGTGATCATCCTAATATTTGTGACTAGCTTATACTGGATTTGGTATGACAATAATTTGATACGTATTAAGAAAATATAAATACATGTATTAGGAAATAAAATGAAGTCTTACTTAGTCAGGGTTCAAAACTTGCAAAAAAATATGGTGGCCCCAAAAATAATAATGCATGTTGACAAATTATGGTAAGCGGACCATGAGCAAGATTTTAATGTAGAATATAAATATTAATAGTTACTCATATGTTATAGCTCTAAAGAAGCTAATATTATTAGGGCGAGTAATGCCATTATTTTTTTTAATATTTAAGTTGCCCAAACAGGACATTTGTTGCATTTCGAGCACTGCTAGTGCTGACACTAGGAGTTGGACGATCAGAAAGACATTTAATATACATCCGCTAATATTCTATTTACAAAATATTATTTAATATGTAATTACAGTTGTTATAAAGTTTCTGTTGGTCAATATTGTTATAATAATCATCAAGTCCCTTTAAAAAGAACATGGCGGTATATATAAACATATATGGTATGGAGGCAGTTGACAATAACTGCTGATAGTGGTAACACTCTCATTCATGAAACGTCTCTGGTAGTCTTCAACATCTTAACAATAACAACAGACTCAGGACTGTCCCTTTACAAATGATTATATTATGAGGCAATTCAATGTTTTGTCTATTCAACAGGTTTGTATTTTAATGCTTGGCTGGTTTTGATATGTTTGGATTATGCATTGAGGGTTCCAATCTCCTAATAATAGGTTTCATTAAAAATATATCTAAAAAATTATAATGCATGAATGATTTTAATGTAAAATATTTATCTTTATACACTGGGGGTAAACAGACTGGAAAGGAGCAGTTTTAAAGCCATTCAAAAGACATGTGGAAATGTTTTAAAGTGACCTCTACTTCCTCTTTCTTGCACAACTAGTAAGAAAATAGTAGACAAGTCCATTAACAAGAGACTGTAATCAGATTTCAAAAAAGAAACACGTTAAAACTGTACATTGATTTAGTCTTCAAAATAATTATTAATAAACATCTTGTAACAAACTCAAACTGAAACAACAACAAAAAATGTTTTAAAAATAATACCTAGCCTGATATAACTGGGGTATGGGGGCAGTAACATAAGGATTGGGTTACTTTAATAAAGGGCCTTTCCCAGTAAAATAAAGAGCATGTTTAAAAAAAAGGGCATATTTAAATTAAAAAGGGTATATTTACATTAAAAAAAGCATATTTAAATGAAAAAAGGGCATATTTAAATTAAAAAGGGCACTTGTTTTTTTTGTATTTTTGTGCAGGAGGAACCAGTGGTGGATCCAGAAAATCCATTTAGGGCAGGTCCTAATGACATGAGGCAGAATGCCAAGGGAACTTTTGGGGAGGTTTAGAGAGGGATAGTTAAAAATGTATTTAAAAATTAATATATAACAAAATTATAACTCACAAACTTATGGGGGGCTCCAGGCCCCTGGGGTCCTCCCCTAGATCCACCTCTGGGAACAATTGCCCCTTAATTCTGACCTACCCCTACTTAGTCTGGACCTGAGAAACTTACCTTCTTCGCGTGTGATGTTCGGCTTGTACCAGTACTTGGATGTATCTTTAACAAATCTCGCTGAAGTGCTGACCATGTCAACATCTGTAAACAAAAGATAAAATATTTCATTACAAACATCATCGGAATAATCAACCAGGCCCCATGCTTATAAACCTTAAAGTCTAGACTGTAATAAAGTCCAGACTTTAACGCCATGACAACGCCATTCAAATAGCATTACATTAAAGTCTGGACTTTAAAGTTTCATAAGCACAGGCCCAGACCTATCCATCCTCTACTAAAGTTTATGATGGTTTTGGTCAACAAACAAAATAAAACATTTCATTAGATCTTGGGCTTGAACAGGACCTGATCTGAGGCAGGTTTCATTACACATATCTTCTGAATAAATAAAAAGAATGATAATGGATGATAAAAAGAATACTGTCCTTGTGTCTTGTGATATCATAATTTATTAGCACTCATTGATAAAAGTATAAAAATCCTCGGCAAGTCTCGGATTTCAAACTTTTGTCAATTCGTGCTGATAAATTATGATATCACAAGACACGAGGGTGGTATTCTTTTTATCATCCATTATCATTATTCTCTATTTATTAGCTATCAGGATGGATTCATTTATTCACTGCATCATCCACTACCAAATTTCAGAATCTGTGCACAATGACATTGGTGGTATAGTGGTTACATCATTGGCTGTAAGACTGGTAGGTACTGGGTTCACAAATCGATACCGGCTGTTACCCAGAACAAGTTTTAACAGCTTGATGGGGAGAGGTGTAAAGTGGACTATGATCTTGGGTGGTGTAGTGGTTACGTCATTGACTGTAAGACTGGTAGGTACTGGGTTCACAAACTGATACCGGCTGTTACCCAGAACAAGTTTTAACAGCTCGATGGGGAGAGGTGTAAAGTGGACTATGACATTGGGTGGTGTAGTGGTTACGTCACTGGCTGTAAGACTGGTAGGTACTGGGTTCATAAATCGATACCGGCTGTTACCCAGAACAAGTTTTAACAGCTTGATGGGAAGAGATGTAAAGCCATGACTCCAACTTATGTCTCTTCTCCACTAACCATTAACAGCTGACAACTAACCATACTACAGACTTCTGTCTCTTCTCTCACTAACCATTAACAGCTGACAACTAACCATACTACATACTTCTGTCTCTTCTCTCACTAACCATTAACAGTTGACAACTAACCATACTACAGACTTCTGTCTCTTCTCTCACTAACCATTAACAGCTGACAACTAACCATACTACAGACTTATGTCTCTTCTCTCACTAACCATTAACAGCTGACAACTAACCATACTACAGACTTATGTCTCTTCTCTCACTAACCATTAACAACTGACAACTAACCATACTACAGACTTATGTCTCTTCTCTCACTAACCATTAACAACTGACAACTAACCATACTACAGACTTACGTCTCTTCTCTCACTAACCATTAACAACTGACAACTAACCATACTACAAACTTATGTCTCTTCTCTCACTAACCATTAACAGCTGACAACTAACCATACTACAAACTACAAACTTATGTCTCTTCTCTCACTAACCATTAACAGCTGACAACTAACCATACTACAGACAGTCCCGGTAGCTATGGCAGTAACTGGATACAAGCATTAAAATAAATTAAAGTCATGCAATGATGCAATGAATGGAATGCTGGTTATAAAAAGAGCAATAGCAAATTCACAACAGGCGGCTAAAAGAAATTACAACACACATACCTCTCACTTCAGCAACCCTGATGACATATATATCCAGCGAATCATGTGATATATTCAGGATAAATGACTGGCAACCAAATTCCAGCACTAGTATTTGATTTTAAAAACCCACACAGTCTGTCACACACACAACTATAGGTGTCACCATGAAACACACCCCGCTGGTCCGCTGTGTAAATAGGTGTAACCAGGGATCGAGGTACGTGTGTGTATAATGACTGTATTACACACTGTCCCCGTATTACACAGGTGACTGTCAAATATACACAGTAGTGGATAGGCGGCCACTGTTTAATATATACAGTTGTGTGGGCCAATACCACAGGATTACTTTTGACCTTGTATAGCAGGGGATTACATGGGTAACAGCCTTTCTACCTGGCACCCACAACAAGAATTGAAAGAGAAATAAACTTACTGCATGTTGACTGCATGGCCTTGGCAGTGTCAGGATTAAATCACTGGCAATGTCAAGTGTTTTAACGTGCACATTCAGAACAAGCTGTTACAGTGCAGGTCTGTCTTGGGTTTTGGTTCTAACTATTACCAGATCCTTCACCTAAGACAAGGGAGTGGGACGTAGACCAGTGTTAGAGTGCTCGCCTGATGCATGGTCAGTTTGGGATCTATCCCCGTCGGTGGACACATTGGGCTATTTCTTGTTCCAGCCAGTGCACCATGATTGGTATATCAAAAGGCTGTGGTACAGTGAAACCTCTCAAAACCAGACACTCTGTAAACTGGAATACCCTCAAAACAGGACCCTCTGTAAACAGGAATCCCCTCAAAACTGGACGTTTGTCATGGGCCCTTTTTAAATATCTGTACATAAGGGATCTTTAATATTCACTTTTCCACAGCCAGGATAGCACATACCAAGACCCTTGATATATACCAATCATAAAATATATAATGGCAAGGGATCTTTCATATGTACAGACAGGATAGCACATACCAAGACCTCTGATATACCAATCATGGGGTCACCAACCATAACATATGTACAACACGGGGGTTCGATCCTTTGACTCAAGCACCTTGGGCGAGTGCTCTACCAACTGAGCTAAATCCTGCCCCCTATCTACAATGCAGCCTTAAAGGGACATTCCTGAGTTTGCTGCAACTTTTTTAACCATTGTAATTACATATGAAATATATTTTTCTGCATAAAATGTTAGTGGCTGTATATTAAACGTGTTTCTGATCGTTCTAATATTTTTACAAGGATAAATTTCATTTTATTTCCTGAAAAGGATTTTTTCGTACATACAAAATTATTTGAAGACAAAATCCAGTATGGGCTTCTTACAAATATTAAGATGACCAGAAACACATTGAATATACAGACACTGATATTCTAAACAAGAAAATATAGTTAATATGTAAGTTTAATCGTAGAAATATTTTATTAGTCGGAAACATCTTACAATGCAACAAACTCAGGAATGTCTCTTTAATTCTTGACCAATACACCACCATTGTGAGCCGGTATGTTACTCGATGCCAATTCTGACTGATAAAAGTCTAGGTAGGTTGGTGCAACATGTTTGTTTAATGTGATTCATACAAATAAGATAGTGGTGAATGAAATGGTACTTGATATTCAATAGCACCGTACTGCAATCTGACCCACATACCAGCAAGGTAACAACACAATGTTAATGCATTTCTTGTATTGAACATATCTCATTTTAAACTGAATGCCATCTAGTTTTGAAAACCCACTGTGGCCAAATAAAAGGTAGAGCAGGACTTCTAGAATTCTTATAAAATCCACTAGCTATGGGATTTTTTGTTTGTTTGTTTGTTTAACGACGCACTCAACACATTATAATTAAGGTTATATCGGCGTCGGACATATGGTTATGTCGAGAAAACCCCCAGTGGTTAGCTGACAGGGATCGATCCTAGACCGACCGCGCATCAGGCGGGCACTGTACCACTGGGCTATGCTGCCCGCTAGCTATGGGATAAGTGCTTACCGGTAATTTTTTATCTGGCCATGATTAAAAATTGACCAGCCCTACTTTACTTTAAGTTAATACAATTTTATTAAATAACAGTAATAATCAGACATAGCTACCTAAAGAGGAAGAGAGAGCTTAAAAAACACTAATATTGGCGTGGGGTTGGGGGGGTTGGAAGGATAATCATATTTACAAAATATACTTAATTGCAACATTTCACAAAATATTTTCACTAGCCATTGGGCATGGCAATAGTAGATATTTACTAGCTCAACATTGAATATCACTAGCCGTGGGAGTGGAGCTACCATAACCTATAAGCCCTAAGCATATACAAACTGAAAAGGTAGAATTATGTAGAAATTTTGATCTACGGTATGTATGATTTATGGCATGCGTCAGAACCTTTTTTTTTTCTTTTTTTTTTGTTGGTTTGTTTAACGACACACTCAACACATTTTAATTACGGTTATATCGGCGTCGGACATATGGTTATGTCAAGAAAAACCCCCAGTGGTCAGCTGACGGGGATCGATCCTAGACCGACCGCGCATCAGGCGGGCACTGTACCACTGGGCCACGCTGCCCGCTACCGCGTCAGAACCTGTGCGCAAGGTAGAAATATATAGATATTTAAAGGCATACTGTCACAGACCACTGACCTATTTAATGGTCTAACAAAGTATTACCTGAACAAAAATAATTTGATTTGTCCCTAAATGTACTTTATTCAACCAGCTTTATAACCACCATACTCCATTTATTAAAGATATGTTGTAAAAAATAATTGAATTATGGCAATGGTCCATAATTCAAAAAATAAAATTGCCAACAGGACTGACTTGAATTTCACTCCATCATGGTTCAGTTAAGGTGATGTGATAGCTAAATTTGGTTCCCAACAATTAATGTAATTTTTATTTATTATCATTTTTTCTTTTTAGAAATAAGGTGCATAAATCTGTGACAGTATTCCTTTAAGAGTAGGATAAACTATATCATGATACCTCAAAAAGTAGAAAGGTTTGTACATGTATCGGTATATAAATGCCATTGAGCGGGCAGCATGGCCCAGTGGTAGAGTGTCCGCCTGATGCGCGGTCAGTCTAGGATCGATCCCCGTCAGCTGACCATTGGGTCCGACGCTGATATAACCGTAATTAAAATGTGTTGAGTGCGTCGTTAAACAAACCAAAATTTTAAAAAAATAAATAAAATGCCATTGGTATAAAGCTCATCAATGACAAAATATATGCATAACACATACCTACATGTAGATGTATATTTACTGTCAGTATATATAAAATTTGTTCATTTGAAATATGTTTACATCCAGCAAAAAAAACCTTTCAGTCATGTTTATTTTCTGCAAAAGGCACTTTAAAAACAGGGTCAAAAGTGCCATTGGTCAGCCATTTCACCTATATATTCTTACGTTCGAACGTTATTAATGTATACACCGGCCTCGATGGTGTCGTGGTTAGGCCATCGGTCAACAGGCTGGTAGGTACTGGATTTGGATCCCAGCCGAGGCATGGGATTTTTATTTCAGATACCGACTCCAAACCCTGAGTAAGTGCTCTGCAAGGCTCAATGGGTAGGTGTCAACCATTTGGTTCAACAATGACCATGGTTTGTGCTATCCTGCCTACAGGAAGAGCAAATAAAAGATACCTTGCTGCTAATTGGAAAGAGTAGCCCGTGAAGAGGTGACAGTGAGTTTCCTCTCAAAACGTGTAGTCCTTAACCATATGTCTGATGCCTTATAACCGTGGATAAAATGTGTTGAATGCATTGTTAAACCAAGACAGAGACCTTCTGCCTCCCCCACTATCAAATACATTTTGCGGACCCTGCTAAGCGCCTTGTCTTATCATAGAGCTGCCACAAAGAAGAGGTAAAAAAAGAAACAACATTTTACTGTTATCTGTAGCTTCACACTGGTCTTGGTGGCACAGTGGTTAAGCCATCAGACTACAGGCTGGTAGGAACAGGGTTCGCATCCCGGTACCGGCTCCAACCCAGAGCAAATTCTTAAGGGCTCAGTGGGTAGGCTCTAAGGCTACTACACCCTCTTCTCCTTCACTAACCACTATCCAACTAACAACTGTCCCACTGTTCTGGACAGACAGCCCAGATAGCTGAGGTGTGTGCCCAGGACAGCGTGCTTGAACCTTAATAGGATATAAGCACAAAGATAAGTTGAAATTAATGAACAAAAATAGGTCAAGTTTGTGCCCAGGGTAATTATACTTAAACCTTAATTGGATATAAACATTAAACTGAAGTTA
>JAECMU010048998.1:0-11433 GCA_016106625.1 Dracogyra subfuscus | reverse complement strand
GGGGGGGA
Organism: Dracogyra subfuscus; assembly: GCA_016106625.1. NCBI lineage: Eukaryota > Metazoa > Mollusca > Gastropoda > Neomphalida > Peltospiridae > Dracogyra > Dracogyra subfuscus. Next base: position 11,425 of record JAECMU010048998.1, on the reverse strand, counting down.
GTCGTTTTGAAGCCTGATGTTGACAGACACCCAGATTATCTAGAGTACCATGAGCGAGCCACAAAAACAAGAAGCGGTGAAGACATCAAAAACACGAGTGTGTCCCCCGAGAATGTATGCTACTCCTGAAAACACTGTACATTTATTTATGTTTTACCATGCAAAACGCCCAGATACTCTTGACGCATATCACTAGAATTCACACCACACTGGTTTCCAAGGTAATAATAACAAATGTATTTGTATATTTCATAATTTTAATGGAGCCAGAAATTTGTCTGCTTTATTTCGTCTTAATTTATTACATAATCACTGATGTAATATGACAACAATAACAACAACAAATGTTAAGGTTGAGGTGAACTCAAACTGGGTATTGACTATGAAAAATCGTATATTGGCCAAGACTGAAAAAAAGATGCCAAATATGAAATATGTAATTTGGGCAGCCTGTCACAGATGGGACAAATGAAATGATTATAACAAATATTGAGTTATTCATGCAAAAATACCTGGTCATCCAAAACACCAAACTTCTAAAGTACACCGACTCCAGTATATGCTCCACCACAATCATTTTGACATATTTCATAGCATGAATGTATCGCATTTATGTCACCACTCCCTTTGTGTTACCCCTGCGCGTGCTGTAACCTCATTGTGGTGCAGGGGTTTAACATTCTCTTTGAGAATGGCCAATACAGCACAATTTAAAGTTTAGAATAAAAGTCCGTATCCGTGATATTTGTATTTGTCTTTACACTGTGATATTATCCGTGATATTTGTATTTGTATTTACACTGTTTTTATTTATATCTTGAATTATTCTATTGATGTTGATCATCACCTCATTTCTTTCCATTACAATAGTTTGACACCCAATAGCCGATGTATTTTTCGTGCTGGGGTGTTGGTAAACATTCATTCATTCATTCATTCATTCATCATTCATTCCCTCTGTGTTAATATTGAACACTCGAGCCTCGAACCACATTATGTTAACAACAACCGTCAGCACTGTCTAAACACTGTCCTAAAACAATTAGCCATCCAGGTCATAGAGACTGCTTTTTCTTCTTGGGGACAGGTATACATGTATGATTTGTTAGGCATGGTGGTACAACTTCGAAGTCAAGTACATTCTTCTTGTAGGATGTTCTTGCAGTACTGTTGTGTTTGTTGTCTTATTACTGGTGTCGAATTTGCGGAGATAATTTCTTCGGGATCTGTACAGAGTAGTTATTTTTCGTTCCCGAGCTTTCAGTTCTGCGAGGGCGTGTATTCTTCCAGTCAGTGGGGCTCCCATCAGTTGATATCTTGTAACAGTAGACTATGTATTCTTGCTTCAAAGTTACGATATAATGTCACTTGTTTCGGATTTGCTCTAGTATAAGCCCGGTTGACACTTTCTACTTTGTGAGTGTTTGTACTGCAGTTTCTTAACAATTTTGTATCGCCTTCTTTCATTTCTAGAACTGAATCTGCAGGTAGATAGCTGCCCGAACACACGAATGAATGCCTTTGACACAATACTGAACAGTTGCCACTAACACAGGCCAGGAATCGATTGTATAAGTAATTTTTCTAGCTATTTTAGTGATATCTCCTGCAAGATGACGGTGGGCGATGTCAAGTTCGAGGTGACAACGTTGCTTGATGTCGATGGTAAAATGTCGCTGTACTTTTTGTCGGTCTGATTTATTTCTCCCCGGAAACATGTTTCTGCTGAATTACATTTTCTCAATAGCCTTTTGGGGACTTTTAGAACAATATCTAGTGTCACGTAAATTCTCAATGGAACCTATCTGTGCACGGGTAGCACCGTCAGTAGCATGTGAATCTCCATCAGTCATGAAATAGCCAATGACCAGTTTGTCTTCATCCACTTGAAATTCATTCACATATTTTTCTGCATATAAGACATCATTGCCGATGGAATCTGTTGTCTTGAGATTAGCTGTACATTTTACACTATGATGTGGACATGTAATTTTCTCTCCTTTAGATCTGAGGATTTCAGCTTTTTGCAAAGTTTGTTTGCAGTGTATATGTCATGTCATGTCATAGGTTTTAACGTGCAGATTCAGAACAAGCTGTTGTAGCGCACGCCTGTCGTGGGCGCAAGAGCTTGCGAAGCAAGCTCTTTCGTCCAAGACAGAAAGTTGGGGGGGTGTGGGGGTGTGTAGGAGGGACCGCTTGCACTGGCAGATGCAAGGGAGCATCAGCAGTCCGATCAATATCGGTAACAGGCGGGGGTGGTGGTGGTGGGGCTATGGAATTTTGAATGGAGCATTAATTATGCCAAACAGAAAAGGTGCGCATTTCAGTATGAAGGAATTCTGGCGCAATTTTTGAACGGTCGGCCGAAAGACACTTATCTTGAGATCACTGGTAAAACATTTTAGTTTGTTTAGTCGAACCAGCTGTGGATAAGGAATAGCGAAATCCTGTAATTCCAACTGATGTAATCATAAGGCCAACATGCATCCCAATATTAGGCTGAGCAGCTTTCTGGCATCGTGCAGTGGATAAAGTGACTTCTTCGTACAATTAGTGCTTCTCCTATCTAAAATGACATAGCTCACATTTTAAACCTAGGCGCCAACACATACTCCATTATTGATAGGACTGTTCGTTATACTTCAGATCACCATCATATGTTGGGAAGTTATTTCTATGTTCTCGATAAGATTCATTGAATAGATTGAGCAATTTACCACAATGAAGAAGTTTATAACCATCTACGTCTTGATTGGTTTGTTTCAGGAAATCTTCCAAGGCATCGGGAACAGTTGGGTGAAGCCGAAGTAACCGCATATTGTCCGTTGTCCCCTGTGAATCGGTGACCACATATGAAAACGCACCTCGACTTGTTGATGGCTTAGCCACTGCATCAAAGTCTTCTCTGGACAGTATAGTACAAGTAGGTGATTTCGTGGCATTTTGGAGCAGTGTACTTTCTTTTTGGCGGTGGAATTTGTGACCAATTACATATACATATTTTCTTTTAGGGGGTCTAACATGCTGCTGTGTCATGGTAGACGTATGACTGCTAGTGGTTACATAGTATGCCAAAGATGCTCCAAACAGAGAAAGAGTTTAGTGATAATCACTGAAGTAATAATTAGAAACTGTTTCCCACATTCCACAATTTTCAGCTTTAAAATCGAATGTAAAAAATGAAGGACAGGTAAGGTGGCCTGACAATACCCCCCCCCCCCTTGTATACAGTATGATATTACCAGGTTTAACAAAACAATTCCAATGTATCATACTAATAATTCGCCCCCATTTTTACAGGCCAAAGCAGACCAATACAGTGACACTCCTCAAATAGTTATTTCCCCTTGGTCAGTCGTCAACATATATATAACCAAGTGACTTTCGTGAAGTGCAAAATGTTACTATTCATGTTGGAGCAACATAATTTAGAAACCGAAAAATATGTTTTGTTCTTAAGGTTGCAGAAAATTAAATTGACCAATCAGCGTCGTGTTGAGCACGAAGATAGTGCTCTTAAAATACACTCCCTATTTGAATAAAATAATTTATGAGTTTGAAAATAGGTAAGAAATTGGATCTTCGACATGAATTGCATCTAAATTTATGGTGCACAGTTGTGTTGAATGGGATCTCACTTTCCATGAGTGATTTGTACATACCGAGTATGAATACATGGTTGGGGTGGAGAGACTTCCTAGCAGCCGTGAAATGGCAAAATGGGGGGATTGCCTCCAAAAATTACATATTATTTTCAGATTTAGGTTGACATCACTCAGTTCAGACATATTACTTTCTGCACAAAACAAGGACTGGCCATGATTCACCTGGGGAAATTATCTTTTTCTATTTTGTTTTTATTTATGTTAATATGGTGGACAGTGTGTTATGATTTTCTTCGCTGCTACCTGCAGCGTCGTCAAGAATTAATATCATAATTCATGTTTCCTCCACTAATTCAAGGGACATTCCTAAGTTTGCTGCAATATTTTAAGATGTTATCGACTAATGAACTTACATATTAAATATATTTTCTTGTTTAGAATATTAGTGGCTCTATATTAAACGTGTTTCTGATCGTTCTAATATTTGTACTAGGTTGATTTTCACATTATTTCCTAAATTATTTGAAGAAGAAATCCAGTTTGGGCTTCTTACAAATATTAAGACGACCAGAAACACACTGAATATACAGACATTGATATTCTAAACAAGAAAATGTATTTAATATGAAAGTTTAATCGTAGAACTATTTTATTAGTCGGAAATATCTTACAATGCAACAAACTCGGGAATGTCCCTTTAAATATTGATTATATGTCATAAGTGTATTCATATTTTATATAGTATTTATTATATCCATGTTAAAATGTTTCAGCGGCTAAATAAAATTTATTGTTTTTTTTCTCTTTCACAATTCATACCAATAATCCAGTCTGTAAGATAAAATGAGCTGTTTTTTCCAGTTCGCCTCTCCTTCCATATAGTTTGGTGTGTAGGGCAATCTCGATTGGCCACTCAGCTTGTTTCAGGTCTTGATGAGTTGGACACATCTGTAAGATGTGTTTTGCTGTTTGGTCTTCCAGGCCACAACTGCAGGTTGGTGTTGCTGCAAGTTCTGAACATGTGAGCATTCAGTCGGTTGTGGCCTGTCCGGAGTCTCAACACAGTTACTTGTTCCAAGCGACTGAGAAGGTGGTAATCATCTTGTTCTGTCCTGGGTCTATTGGCTGCCTTTATCAAGGTTTTCTTCTCTGAGAAGCTAATGTTGTTGCTGGGCTGTACATGATTAGCTCCTAGCTTGGCTAGCCTATCTGCTTCCTCATTTCCTGGAATCCCACAGTGTGCTGGGGTCCACTGTAGAGCTACTCGTCTTTCCTTTGTTACCTCTTGCATGGCTTCCATCAGGTGAGGACGTTTTTTCCCTTGCAAGGCTTGTAAGACTGAGAGAGCATCTGTGAGGAAGACAACTTGTTGACAGTCTTCTTTTGCATCCTTGATCATTGTAGCAGCCTGAATAAGTGCATGGGTTTCTGCATTGTAGTTGGAACTGTGGGTGCCAGTTGGTACTTTTGCTGTTAAGGTATTTCTTGAAGGGAGCTTGATAAATATGCCTGCCCCTCCATTGGCCACAGCATTTGTTGACGAACCATCAGTGTACGCATGGATCCAAGATTCTTCTGGGTACCGGTCACTGATCATAGCCATTGCAAGTGACCGTTTGACCAGGTTGTTTTGGGAGTCTGCTGAGGCTAATTGTGGGACATGTTGATCTGTAGATTGGCTTGTTCATCATTCCATGGTTGTGGAAGATATGTTGGGCAACACGGAAGTGTCTTTGGTAACGGTTTAGCTTGGTGTTCTCTAGAAAGTATTCTGCTTTGGTGGATGAAACTGCTGCGTTTGAGACGATTCTTTGTCAGACCATCCATTCTTTGTTTCATTGGATGATTGGGCAGGTACCTGAATTTCTCTGCCTGGATCATGATCTTGGCATCTCTCCTCTCACCAAGGGGTTGTATTGCTGCAGTTTTTTCCATGTCTTTAATGGGTGTAGACTTCATGGATCCCGTAATGATTCGCAGAGCTTGGTTGCTGGTTGGTCTTTGCCGTGGTTGACCAGGCTGATGAACCGTATTCAAGATGCGGCTGTACGGTTCCTTGATATACTCTCTTGAGGATTGTCTCATTTGCTCCCCAGCTAGTTCCTGCTAGTTTCCCCATGATAGCTAATTTGCATCTAGCTTTTGTCTCTGCCTTTTGAATGTGTGGCTTCCAAGTTTGTTTCTTGTCGAAGGTGACCCCAAGATATGTTACTTCATCTGCATGTTTCAGTGGAATGTTCCCAATTTTGATTGTTCCCGCCTTTTGCTTTGGTGATAGAGTGAAGAGTGTGGTAGAAGACATGTCTTTATTGATAGTCACACACCATTTTTCTGACCAGGCTGTGAGGTTGTCTGATGCTATCCGCATTCTGTAGGTGGCAGTAGTGGCATGCTCTTCTTTGCACCACATCACCAAATCATCTGCATAAAGGGCAGCTTGTATTCCATTGGGGAATTCCTGCTCGAGGTCATTGATGAAGATCAAGAAAAGTAGGTGATAGGACTCCTCCCTGTGGGACCCCACGTCGCAAAAGTATTTTCTTGCTTTCTTTTCTGTGACCCTTGCTCTACGGTTGTGAAGAACTGATCGGATCCATGAAAGCATGTTTCCAGATATACCGCTTCTCTGTAGCTTGACAATGAGGGCATCCTTCCAGACTTTGTCAAATGCCTTTTGCAGATATATCCAGGTGGCTAACACATGTTTTGTTTTCTTGGAATGCATCTTCAACTTCTTGAGCAAGATATGTTGCTTGGTCTTCAGTGCTGTGAAACTGTCTGAAGCCTGACTGTTCAGGGGACAGGATGTTCTCAGTTTCCACATACCATTGTAGGCGTTGGTTGATTATCCTCTCCAATGTCTTGACAACACAACTGGTTAGGCTGATTGGACGGTAGCTTTCAGCTTTTTTCCGGTCTTTTCCTTTCTTGTAAATAGGGATCATAGTAGCTTCTTTCCAGATTTGTTGAAGGACTCCATTTTCCCAACTGTGATTGAAGATCTCCAGTAGCTTGTTGACTGCTGCACTGCCAAGGTGAGTTAGCATCTCACTGGTGATCAAGTCTGGGCCTGGTGATTTCCTATTCTTCAATTTCTTTAGAGCTACATGTAACTCATGCAGTATGATACGCTGTTTCATGGGTCCTGTTGGAGTAGCGTTTGTTGATCTCTCCCTTTGTTCTTTTCTTGCTTCTCTTTGCTGTTTGACAGTTATGTGTATGCTGCTCTGTTCTTCATAATTGTCAGCTAAGCGATTTGCTGCTTGTTTGCCTGTAATCATTTCTCCATTATCTTCCAGTGTTATTCTCTGTCCTCTGTTGTCCTCATCATTAAGTTGTCTTGTGAGTCTGCATAGTTTGCTTCCATTTCTCTCCAGATTTAGAGTTGCTGTCTTTTCTCTCAAACTTTTTCTTCTTGCCTGTATTTTTTCTTTGAGATATTTTGCTTTCGCCTGCTGAAGCTTCAGGTTGTTGTCATGTGAAGGTTGTTCTTCAGCCTTTTTCCTAGATTCAGACATGTCATTCTGTAGTGTTTGAAGCTGGTTAGTCCAGTAGGGTTTGTAGTCTTTTCTAGCACCACTTGGGATTGTCTCATGGGCTGCCTGAAGGATACATGCATTAAATTCCTTGACAACGTGGTTGATGTCCCTTCCTTTCACTTGCAAAGTCTTTATCAGAGTGCTTGTTCGATGTCTGTAGACACCCCATTTGGCCTTCTTATAGTTCCAGCGTGGAAGTTTAATTGAATGCTGATTTTTCTGTTGACAGTGAGGATTATTGGTCTGTGGTCACTGCCTCCTAACTGCTCTCCAACTTCTCTTTTCATATCTCTCTGGATGTCTTCAGTCAGAAAGCAAGATCTGGAGTGGAGGTGGTGTGCCAACATCTGGAGTACGGTAACATGTTGGAGTGTCATTTGGGTTGTTGACTAGAATCAGTTGATTTTCATCTTGCCGAGTTTCCACTTCTTCTCCACGTCGATCTATGTGGTTGTATCCCCAGTTTTGTGAATGGCTGTTGAAGTCACCAACTGCTAAGAAGTTTGCTTCAGATACCTCTATGGTGTCTAAGGACAGCGGTCGATCATTGGGACAGTAAACATTTAGGATTTATAATTCTTCTGCATTTGTTTTGACCTTGATCACTTGATATTCAGAATTATGCATGTGCACTGCTGTCTGATAAGCATGGATGGTGTTCCTGATGAGTGTCAGAATTCCTCCTTTATGTTGGTTTGTTTTGTCAGATCTGAAACATTGGTAGCCTCTGATTTTAAAAGCTTTGCTGTTTTGTAGATGAGTTTCTTGTACACAGCAAATGTTGATGGCTTTCTCATGTTCTAGTTCTGTCTTTTTGTTGAAAATTCCCTCAGCATTCCAGTGCATTACCTTGAGAGGTTGTTGTTTCTTTGCTGTTGTTGTTCGGCCAGTAACTTTCCTCCCTCGCCCCCTGGCACGGAAAAGCGAATGGGAAGGACCTCCAGTAGCATAGGGTGGACTCCATCGAGGCACGGAGACCGACACTGCCTCATCCTGGGGGGACTTCAATGGGCAAGCATCATTTCTATTACATCTGTCTATTGGTATATTCATTTTGTGATTTGTGCGTGGTACTGTGGTTTTTTGAAGAGCGCCATTGGCCCAATACCTCCGTCTTCAGCTCTTAAAATTGATTTGATTTGATTTGATTTGATTTGCTATTGACGGGAACTAAATTCCCAAGGAACCTTAACATGTAACCATTTTAGCCGAGTCTTATAAAAGAAAAAAAGAAAGAGACATACAAAGATAGAGACCCAGAGATAGAGAGAGGAGGCGAAACCTAGGGGGAAGCCCTCGAAGCCTCAGTCACATTGTTAAGTCTACCGTTCACATAAGAGCTTAGAAATATATATTTTATCTGTATCACTATGTTATTCACTTTGTTAATCATGTTTAATATTGGAAAGTAAAATACAAGAACCTTCATCATGAACTTGACACTTCTGTTACTTCATTAACATTCATTAAAAAAAAACCTACGCTGTGATAATACCATCGACGTCCCAAGCTGCGTGCACCTAGCAACAAAAACACGTATACGATATTTACGGAAGTACATTTTTAACGTTTTCACTTACGATACGTGAGAAAAAAATAGATTGCAATATTTTTTTTATTTTTTTATTATTATTTTTTTTAACGACGCACTCAACACATTAAATTACGGTTATATCGGCGTCGAACATATGGATATGTCGAGAAAAAAACACCCCAGTGGTTAGCTGACGGGGATCGATCCTAGACCGACCGCGCATCAAAGATTGCAATAAGTTAATGTAAAAAATAAATGTGGACGTAAAACAAATCGATTCTAGTTAAAGGGACATTCCTGAGTTTGCTGCAATATTTTAAGATGTTATCGACTAATAAAATATTTCTACGATTAAACTTACATATTAAATATATTTTCTTGTTTAAAATATTAGTGGCTCTATATGAAACGTGTTTCTGATCGTTCTAATATTTGTCCTTGGTTAATTTTCATTTTATTTCCTAAAAAAATAATTTTTATTTGAAGACGAAATCCAGTTTGGGATTCTTACAAATATTAAGACGACCAGAAACACATTGAATATATAGACATTAAAATTCTAAACAAGAGAATATATTTAATATATAAGTTTAATAGTAGAAATATTTTATTAGTCGGAAATATCTTACAATGCAACAAACTCGGGAATGTCCCTTTAACAAAAGTGAAGCACCCTTCAGTAAACAAGAACTAGTCAAACGTTTCTAACTGCGTTCAAGCGCATACGTTTGCATCGGTGGTTCCTCATTTTAAGGCCACTGTATATAACAATATATGTTTCTGAAATATGTACCGTGGATGAAAACTGTGTCGCATTTGTTTTAAACCCAATAGCCGATATGTATTTTTGTGCTGGGGTGTCGTTAAACACACATTCATGCATTTGTTTTAAAGGATAAATTAATTTTGTCAAGAGATCTGTTTATGTGTAGGGCAGTTATTTCCATCACTACATAATATGTTGTATTAAAATTTTAAGATGGTACCCGCCAAAGTCTGTGATTATCATATACCTCTATTAATAGCAGAGCCAATATATGGTTAGACCACCAAACAATTGCTACAAAACGTTTTTTGGTGGTTTTAGAATCCAAAAGTAGAAAAATTAGGTCATATCCAGTGTGTAGATATATCAATGTGTTTTAAAGCTGCATTGTCTGGTTTCAATCGTATACAGTAAATTTCTAAGTTCAAATACAAGCATAACTGCACTTTTAATTCACTCGTGAATTGTCGACATTAAAGCATATCGTCAAATGCTTACTAGCTAGTTAGAACAACTCTCGCCATTTTGTAATACCGAGCGGATTCTAGCAGTCAATTTCAGCAGACACGCATGGAGACGTTCTAAACACCGGACTCGTATGCCTTTTATCATGTGTGTTGTGGTGTGATTTATTCGAAACTGGTTGGATAGCCTATATACTACCGTAGTACAGAAGGATATTTAAAGTGATACTACAGATATTATAAAAGTGCTTAATAAAACGGTTAAGTTGTATTTATACGGATATTAGTAACAATAAGACTGTGAAAATTAGTCTTGGTTGTTATTTTGTTTTTGTGTTGTTTTTATATAAAGATACTCTTTAAAACTCTAAAAGTTGTAGTGAATAATAAAAATTAGTATAACAGTGTGTTTAAAAGTATATGAAATAAGGTAACAGTTGAAAGGCGTAATTCAACCGGTGTTTAGAACGTCTGTTGAGGCCCATTTTGTAATAAACGACCCATTTTGTAATATGTACCCATTTTGTAATAAAAAACGACCCATTTTGTAATATGTACCCATTTTGTAATAAAAAACGACCCATTCTGAAATAAACGTAGGTACCCATTTTGTAATAAAATCGGACCCATTTTGTAATAATATATAGGTGCCCATTTTGTAAAAAAAAATAAAAAAAAATGCCCATTTTGTAATAAAGGCTTAAAACGTCAGATTACAACATATATATGTTTAATATATACAAAGTGAAATAATATTAATCTTTGTGTTTAGATTTATTTCGATGGTTCGCCTGGGATACGAAATTTCTAACGCTAACCCCCTAAATATATATTGTTTTCTTGTTCCAACCAGTGCTATTCGGTTGGAGTATGAAGAACCAAGTATGTTCTACAGCTGTGTATCAAAAATAGTAGCTTGTGTGGGTAGTCTGTATCATAATTATCGGACCATCAACAGCTGATTAAAATACTTTGTGATGATAAAGAAGCATACATTAAATATTTAATTAATATTGATAAGTATATTAGTTTGGTATAAAAATGATAAGTTAAGGCACTCTCTTGTCTAAAAGCATACTAGTTGTCACTTTTCTTTTATACTGTTTGTGAATGTAATATGTTTATGCATGTAGGTAGCATTTAGTTTATACATTTCATTGTATTATTACCTAACATGAAAATCAAAAGCGTGTAATTGATGAATATAATAATTGAATTTTCTTGTACGTTTATACATACTGGCTAACCACTGGGGTTTTTCTCGACATGACCATATGTCCGACGCCGATATAACCATACTTATAATGTGTTGAGTGCGTCGTTAAACAAACAAAAAAAACACCAAAAAACTAACAAAAAAGCTGTGTATATATGCTGTGCTGATAAGCTTACAGCTTAAAGCAATAAAATAATTGAATTGAAACACATATACATGTAAAACAGGAGATGATTATTTTTTCGTGCATTGATTATACTCTCCGTATGGATGATAATTTGGATCCTAGCTAAAATAATAC
>JAECMU010048992.1:0-10330 GCA_016106625.1 Dracogyra subfuscus | reverse complement strand
CGTGCGTAAGAGTAATGCGGTTTATGATGCTAACTTAATCCATTACACACTACATGTCTTTTGATGTCCGGTGTCCTTTAAAATTAAATTTAAAAAAAGAAACATTTTGTAGCTTATTTTAAAGGTCATTGACCACCCTACACCTACAAACGTCATGTTAATTTTTAACGGCACCCAAACCACGCACAAAAACTACCCGATAAACCAGTTTAAATGAGAAGTATGTGGATTTGCTAGCCAGATAACACGACCCTTTATTACTTGTCCTGTGGCATATCTCACCAATGTAGTGAACAGTAGTAGTAGGTGCTCTAGTTTATGTTTGGAGCACTTCGAACTTTGACCCGCTTAGATGATACTCGGTGGAGAGCTAGCTACATATACTGACAGTTATTGACAGTTTTAAAATGTGTCTAAGAGGAGATCGTGTGAATGTGAGAAACTGGTGCGTTCTGACAGATACAGGCAACTGACTGAATATGTTCGTGCGGGCAGCATAGCCCAGTCTAGGATCGATCCCCGTCAGCTAACCACTGGGTTTTTTTCTCGACAACCGTACTTATACTGTGTTGAGTGCGTCGTTAAACAAAACAAAACAAAAAGCATAGCCCAGTGGTACAGTGCCCGCCTGATGCGCGGTCGGTCTAGGATCGATCCCCGTCAGCTAACCACTGGGGGTTTTCTCGACATAACCATATGTCCGACGCCGATATAACCGTCGTTATAATGTGTTGAGTGCGTCGTTAAACAAACAAACAAACAAGAATATGTTCGTTGTACAGTACACCCACCTCAAAGAAGATACAACAATTTGAAATACATATTAAAATAATTAATACTATTGTACTCTTGATATTATTTACTGTTACGTGAGCCCTTTATTCTCAGTTGTATACTAGTAGGCACGTAAAACATATAAAGTATGACAGTGTATCATTACCATCCTCTGATAGTTGTTAATTGTATGGTTTTGAAGATCATAGCTCACAAACATGTTCTACAAATCAAAACCCGTTCAAAGCAGCACCCAGTTGCATGGCGTCCGCAGGTAGGGGCAAGGGAAAATAAAAAATTTGAAAAAATTACATGGAAAATACAAAAAACATTATCTTCCACGCCAAATATCATGACATTCGATCAATCGTGTGTCTTCTACCTGAAGAATTGTTGACATTTTGTTCTGTTATTTACAGTAATTTTAGCAAAAAGATGTCTTCACACTTCACACGTCGAATTCAGGATAACATTGCCCCCCCCCCCCCCCTGCATTTTTTCTGCGGACGCCCATGCCCACTTGCGCAGGTCTACATTCATGTGAATCATCGTACAAGACAGATGACATCTGGAGATCGCCAAAGATGAGCATAGTGTGACATTTCGTCTGTCTATTACCCTGTATTAAATATAATTTTAATAAGAGATGTATTGTAAAGTAAGTGCTTTTGAATGTTCCATGTGAAAAAAAACAAAAAAACAACAAAAAAAACAAACATGAAACGTTCTACCTAACCTAGCGGTAGGTAGGAAATGTTTTATTTAACGACACTCTCGACACATTTTATTTACAGTTATATGGTGTCAGACATATCGTTAAGGACCAGACATATATCGAGAGAGGAAACCCGCAGATGTCACTCCATGCGATACTCTTTTCGATTAACAACAAAATATATTTTATATGCACCATCCCACAGAGAGGATAGTACATACCATGACCTTTGCTACATCAGTTGTGAGCATTGGCTGGAACGTGATATAGCCCAATATGCCCACCGACGTGAATCGATCCGCGATCGACCGCGCACCAGGCGAGCGCTATACCGCTATAGCGCTGTCCCGCCCCTCCTAACCCAGCGTGTACTAATACATTGTTAAAGTTCTAATTATGCATTTTTGTGTCGGTATCATATGAATTTATTTTAATACAACTCATTCAAGTATTTGAAATCAAGTTGCATGCGGGCATCTATTTTGGAACAGAAAAAATATTTTTGAGGACATAAAATTGCAGATAGAATATCGATAACTAAGACGACACTTTAATATTTAGTCCTGCACTATTTTGCGACTGTGTAAAGACTAAAATATCAAAACTCGTTGTGTACTGTCGGTTGGCTGTTCTGTTTCCCTCACTTCGGTAAGTTGATAGGAGAATAAAAAGATCATGATTTACATCTAGCTGCTATTGAAAATATAAATCACAATACCCTGTAAATAAATAAATAAATAAATAAATAAATAATAAGTATGTATGTATGTATGTATGTATGTATGTATGTATGTATGTATGTATGTATGTATGTATGTATGTATGTATGCATGCATGCATGCATGTATGTATTTGTATTTTTTTAACTAAGAAAAGTATTTACCTCACGAATAATCTGCTTATATCTTTCTCGCCTACCAAAATGATTAGTTTATCCTTTCAAGAATAGCTGTTTGTATAAAAACGTAATTTGTAAAACTGTTTAGCCAGTCGGAATTCCACAAAGCAAATTAATTATAAAATACTTCAACTTCATTAAGAAAAATGGTTCGTATAAAAGAAGCATCTAGTGAATGTGGTACAATGAAATGAGATTTAAACAAAGGAGGCACGCAAGTCGACAATGCTAGTGTGCGCTCAATGAGCACCGACCTTCCTGTGTTTGTGACCCCTCCTGGGAGCTGTCCTAAACTCATTTACTTTGTTCCCGTTCTGTTGAGGAGCACCGCCTCTGCCTAATCAGCAATAGCCCAGGCGAACTGGCTTGCAAATGATCTTCAATTAACTCGTATCGGGTACCCGTGGCAATTAATATGGCTAACTTAGACCAATAAATCATCGCCGTTAAAGAGAGTTCATCCCAGACTTCCGACGCGGGTTCATAGTGGCAGTCTTCTGCCTCTTCGTGCTCTTCCAAAACTACACGCTATTTAATTCAGCTTCCATTCACCGTCTACATTTGACAAATATGCTTTTCTAACTAGTCAACGTTTTTCACGGCTGTGGACAAAAGCTGCAGTTTGATTGATAAATTCTACTCCACCGGATTGGCGGAGTAAGCGCCGAGTTGGCTGGTTAGCACGGCGCGAGTGCGTCCCTATGATGGCCGCAATGACGCGACTTGGACCATTTATTTGCAGCAAAGTTGCGCCGGCGGTGTTTTAACGTAATTTGCAGGTCTTTTCGGTTAACCTCTCAGCGCGGCCTTTGTCTAGGCGGGGATGGTACTGTTTCGAAATCGCATTTCGAGAAATATGTTAGGATCGCAGCTGACAGAGACGAATCAGCTAGCTGTAAAGGGAGATCACTTTCTCACAATATACTTGTCATAATGACGCTGGGTCCAGAGCTCTTTATCGGATAAGGAAGAATCTTTTTGATGGATAGCAGCGCAAATCTCTCATTGTAAGGGAATGGATTTTTTCTCTTTCTCTCTTTCATACTCTAAATGTCATCCAGTTCATTCAGAAAAGAGAGAATGAAAAAACATCATTTTAAGTTTGGTAACAATGAATGCGACTCTTTTATCGTAAAGGAAAATGATGTAGGCGATGATGTCACTGCGAGTATAAATGTTATTAACATTAAATTAATTATTTTTTTCATTATATAAATCAAATGTACTTTTTTGTAGTGCAATAGTATGGCAGATCTGGTATTTTAAATCGTTTTCATCATCTCTACATAAAACAGATTTACATTTGACACACCTTTTGCAATTTGTTTTAATTTAAGTTTATTATTATTAATTTTTTTATTTACATCATACCAACATTATTTAAATTAAGTACTAAATATTTGATAATGATAACACCGACGATGGTGATGATGGCGATGATTATAATGATGATGATGAGGATAATAACGATGAAGATGATAATGATTAAAAAAAAATATTTTAATTTTTTGTATCCCACTGCCCCTTTCCTTTTACTGCTTTTGGTTAGTTTTCCGATCTGGCAAATCCTTCTATCTTTCAACTTCTTTCGCTGTCCACATACACATCACAGTTCTTGTCTTTTCAACAGTGGCAAGTCTCTAGTGGCTATCCATGTCACACACCTGTCATTCCCCATCAACCTTTAGTTGTGAGCTTAGTCTGACCACTTCAGAGAACGTTCACTAATTACTTCTGGTATTGGTAAGAGGTACGTGTAAGCACGTACTATGCTTCCCTACTACCGGCGGTCGTTAGGCAGTGCCGTGGGTTAGACCAGATTTATTAGCGGCAGAGGATGCCAGGTGAGTGCAAGGATGTATACAGAAGTTGAGACAGGTAGGAGATGGTGTGGACAGTTGAGAAGACAAAGTTGGGGGAAATGGACAGAAAGAGTCGAAATAGTTTGAAATCGTGGGAGAAATTGGACATTTGTATGTTAAAGGGACATACCCACATTTGTAAACACTAAGGCATATTTTGCACTAATTGGACATTTGTATGTTAAAGGGACAGACCCACAATTGTAAACACTAAGGCATATTTTGCACTAATTGGACATTTGTATATTAAAGGGACAGACCCACAATTGTAAACACTAAGGCATATTTTGCACTAATTGGACATATGTATATTAAAGGGATAGACCCACATTTGTAAACACTAAGGCATATTTTGCACTTAGTCTCTAGTTTTAACCCGTAAAAATGGACACTATGTTTGGTTAAGTTACAAACCTGTACCAAATTTGAATACAACAGAGTGAAACGCGTCTGTAACGTTGAAATACCATTACAAATAGACTAAAACGCGACTCCATAATCAGTACTTCTCAGACGCACGTGCGTTTTTAAAAATATTAAAACAATGGATTTTTTTTGGAGTTAGAAATATCAGGATGACCAGAAACACTTCGGTTGCACGAGACTGGATAATCTAAGCAATACAATGTAAGTAATGTTTGATTTCAGTCATTTCATTTCATTTCAACTTATTTTCGTGCTTATATCCAATTAAGGTTCAAGCACGCTGTCGTAGGCACACACCTCAGCTATCTGGGCTGACTGTCTAGAACAGTAAGTTAGTTGTTAGTTGGTTAGTGGTTAGTAAGAGAGAAGAGGGTGTAGTGGCCTTACACCTACCCATTGAGTCCTTAAGAACTCGCTCTGGGTTGGAGCCGGTACCGGGCTGTGAACACTGTACCTACCAGCCTGTAGTCCGATGGCTTAGCCACTACGCCACCGAGGCCGGTTGATTTCAGTCGTCGTAAACGGCTTTAATAGTAAAACAATATGCCTTAGTTTTTAACAATGAGGGTGATAGATAGGAAAGATCATTAGATGAAAGTGTGAGTAGGCTTTGACGAGATTTGAACCACTATCGGTAGCTTGGTTATCCAGCAGCTTATCCAGTAAGCCACCTTGTTTCTAATGAAAAAAAAACAACATTAGAGGATTTTTGCTGAAGACTACGCATAAAAATTACCAAATATTTGGCATCCAATAGCTGTTGATAAATTAATCAATGTGTTCTAATGCTATCGTTAAACAGTACAAACGTTAACCGTTTAACACTGTATTTTTTGGACACAGCTCTCCTATCAACCACGTACTGGAACCGCACCTGCATCTTATGACCTATAGTACCTCAAGCGCACACAGACATCCTTCCCGCACACCCGACACACAACACACCGGAAACACGCTGCGGTTATTTCTTCTGTGGTTGCGTATTTTTCCATCCCTCCTAAACGGAGCGCTAACCCGATTTGTCGGTGACATTGGTGACGTGGGGACATCGCGGGACCGCGTTTGGTTGACCAGACGTCGAGACCAGCATGTCCCAAGACGTGCCGGGCATGTAAAGAGAGCACAAATGTGTTCCACGGTGACGGTTTTTATTAAATTTACCCCAGGGAGGTACTAAAATTTGTTGCAATCGAATTAAGAATTAATTTCCCCCGCGATGAGTCCGATGAAATGAGACCGTGGATTAATGACATTGATGTAGCAGATTAATCATGATTACTCGCTAGTTTTCTTGATTTCCCGCAATCAATCCTCGTTACTCCTGTCTCGAGCCTCGTGTGAGCCGCGACCAGCCAGCGCAAGCCGTTTCCCGCCAGGAGGCGGAGTTTTTAAACACTATAGAGTTGGAGAAGGTTTAATGCTAGTATGTAATATAAGGAATCGTTTAGAATTAATCAATGCAAAATCACCTAACCGTTTGTCTCTTTTTCCTTTTGTCGCGTGCATATCTAATAGCGGTCCTTGTACGTACGTCCTGGCCATAATATACTGCTAGACGTCTCGCCTGTTCTGTGCTTGATATTTTAGGGGGTGAGGTGGGGCGGGGGGTTGGCTATCTACGTGACCGTTTGTCTGCCAACTTGGATGCATGCGATAATGGAAACAAGTGTGTAGATGCTCATCATACAAAGAAGTGAAAATATTTGCAACACTCACAAAATATATTTGAATGTAACACTCCTAACGCACATTAAACGATATGTTAGAAGAACACACGTGTCTATATCTATATCTATATCTATATCTATATCTATCTATCTATCTATCTATCTAGAGAGAGAGAGAGAGAGAGAGAGGGAGAGGATAATACAATGTACACGAGTTACCAGTTATTATTAAATTTATGTCCCGAGTAAAATATTTTTTAGTTGTTTCACGAGGGACAATTTGAAAATAACTGGAACCGAGTTAGTTATTCTATTTATTACCTCAGCTATTTTTCTCTAAAAACCTTTGTTTTCCACGCACATGCACGAAGGCCATCCTGTATAGAAATTATGTTAACCACATTACGCACTGTTCTGAGAATTACTATAACGTTGTAATTTAATAACGTTCATAGATCATTTTAAAAAAACCCACAAGTTCTCTTTATTATGCTTCAAAATCTATAATGAACTGCATTAAAATGACATTTTGTTATTAATTCAACACCCCCCCCCCCCAACCCCCCAAAAACAAAATTAAAATTTTTTAAAAATAAAATAACAACAACAACAAAACAACAACAACAAAACAAACCATCAACAGAAACCCGTCAAGGCAAACACTTTAAAATACATGACGTCATTTGTATTTGTGAAATCGTGATGACGTCACATTTAGTACCGACAAAGTAATTGGTTTGTAAGCATCAAGTTGTCCAATAGTATTGCTTATTATCTCCTAATTATATTATATATATAATATAATTAGGAGATAGACATACTTTAATTTCATTTTTGAGGTATGTTATCGTGGATTTGATACACCTGAATGTCATTTAAAACCGAACGTTTTAAATGTAACATTTAGAGGTATCAAATCCACGATAATATATCTCGAAAATGAAATAAGAGTATGTTTATCTCCATTCTACTATGATTAAAACGTATTCAAAGTTAGAGCTAGTTTTAATACACGGAGGGAATAGGAGTGAACAGGCAGGAAAATTCCACTTTGTTTATGTGGATCATGTTGTAATGTCAACACCTGATAGCAATATTAAAAAAACACCAACCTAAAAACCATAATAATTAAATACTTACGACCGTAGAACTTGGAACAAATATTTAATCTTGTCTATTTTATTAACAGATGTAAAGAAAAATTCATAAACAAGAATAAATAACACGTTTGTTTAAAATTGAATAAATCACCCTTACACCCCTCTCAAAAGTCGACCAAGCTGCAATGTTTAATGCAGTCTTAATTCTGAAAATATCCAGACATCCCAGCCCTTATATTTTGTGAGATATTCAAAGGCTTAAACATGTATGGATCAATTTATACCAAAGTATTTAAATATTTAAAAGTTTTAAAAGTAAAACAATTTTACGAAAATTGGGAATATACAAGGGCCGCTCGGGGGAGGGGTGCTGCGAGAACCACACCCTCACTATGTTCCATTTTTTGTTGATTTTTTAATATTAACTGGAATACTGACGTCAATCAAATTAAAAATTAGCTATATTTTACAATGCTGCGCCACTTAAAATAAACACTGGTCTACTAACCTTGATCCCTGTTAAAAATCGAAAAACAAGCAGACAACGCTGTTTACAGGTTGGGAGTTTTTAAGTTTTAATAATTCTGTAGAAAATATTAATTTTAAGTTTCAAAATATGAAAGAAAGAAAGTACCTTTTTGTCAAATATATCGTATCAACAAATTACCGATGGATATGTTTTATTTACTGTGTACGAAGCCAAAACAAGGGTGCGAAAATAACGTCATCGTCAGTAACATCAGTGTTAAAAACCCAGGAGTGCTAAAAATCGCACTCCTCAAAATGCTTACGACGGGGTGGAAATCACACTCCTCAAAATACAAAGGAGGGAAGAGACCGAGAGGAATTGCACCCATGAACATGATTAACTTTGAGGAGTAATGTTTTCTAAATTAAATATCTTAGGAGTTAATGTTTTGTGTTTTCAAAATAAATATCCTAAATTAACTAATACGATGGTTGTTCTCAAAGATGAATGAATGGGCCATTGCAGTCTTACACAAGAAAAAGAAACACAACGAACACAACAGTTATAGATTTAGTGAAACAGAAGTAGAAATAGACTCCGTCACTATGCTATAGACGAAAACAAAACCTGCTGTACTAAATTACTTTTTTTGTTGGTGTACGTGTTTACTCGTAACTGTGATATCAACATGTAAAAACATACACGTCGTAGAGTTATTGGACAACGTACACCTTTTTCTGTACGTGTGTAAAATAAATTTCGCGATTATTTACCTGCATCGTACAATATTAAACAAAACTAAAATAACAATATATCATTCGTTTTTAGGGGTATTTTAGCAAATAGCAGAATGGTCGATGTTCTATTTTAGAAATGTGCTAAGTTGCATGTTGATTGTCATGGTTTTTTCGTTCAGTAAAATTATAGAACAACAAAGTTCCCGAGTTTTACCGATTGTCAAACCGACGAGATCTTAATAAAAAGAGAACTCCTAGCTGCTTGGCTCAGCAGTGTAAATACTACCAACCAATCGTGTTTCAGTTTATAAACAAAGTATTCTAGGAAGTTCATTGTGAACGGAATGTAACGGTTTGTGGCGTTGTCAGTTGAATTCAGAAAACAATTAAAATGACAGAGTTAATTAAAAACCAAAAATACAAGCGTGATTTGTTCCATTTAGGGACGCGTTATTTCGCGCCCGTCAGATTGAGTTGACGGGGGTTCACGGGCGTGGTAGCGCTCGCGCCCGTCAAAAACGACTGGCTGTAACAGCGTCATAAATAACAGCACCAATAAAAGCACCAATAACATCAGCATCAATAACATCAGCACCAATAACATCAGCGGCAATAACATCAGCACCAATAACACCAAAACCAAGTTTGTACACGTCAAGCGACATTTCTTGTTTAGATGTTTTCCCATCCCAACCAACGTCCGAAAACTGATATATTAAAGTCTGTGGTATATGTTGTCCTGTCTGTGGAAAAGTGACTATAAAAGATCAATGTTAACGGATAAATTAAAATGTTTTACCCCAGTTATCAAGTGTTTGGCAATGGCAAAGAATTAATCAATCAATCTGTTATAGTGATAGCGCTAAAGAAAACAAACTTTAAAGGGACATTCCTGACTTTACTGGATTGTAAGATGTTTCCGACTAATAACATATTTCTATGATTAAACTTACATATTAAATATATTTTCTTGTTTAGAATATCAGTGTTTGTATATTCAATGTGTTTCTGGTCGTCTTAATATTTGTAAGAAGCCCAAACTGCAGTTTATCTATTTTTAGGAAATAAAATGAAAATTAATCTAGTACAAATATTAGAACGATCAGAAACACGTTTAATATACAGCTACTAATATTCTAAACAAGAAAATGTATTTAATATGTAAGTTTAATCGTAGAAATATTCTATTAGTCGATAACATCTTAAAGCATTGCAGCAAACTCGGGAATGTCCCTTTAACAGTCCGGAATTTATTCAAGACTTCCACTTCAAAGATGAGTAAATATTTCTCTACCCAATGTCCAACCACTGGCCACGCGAGAGACTGGGCTAGAGATGGACGTTCCTCAATAGACTGGGTGCGGTGCATACGTGCGGTTCGGTTAAAAAGGAGTAAAAGTAAATTAGTTTTAATCAGAGCTTCAAGACTGGATGCGTGCGTCTGCAAACTGCATGCAGCCAGCCGCAATAAAACAATCGTATATGGTTTATATGCCACCAACACACGCGCGCAATGAAACAATCGTATATGGTTTATATGCCACAAAGACACGCTCGCAATGAAACAATCGTATATGATTTATATGCCACCAACACACGCTCGCAATAAAACAATCGTATATGGTTTATATGCCACAAACACACGCTCGCAATGAAACAGTCGGATATGGTTTATATGCCAC
>JAECMU010048979.1:0-11581 GCA_016106625.1 Dracogyra subfuscus | reverse complement strand
TTTTGAACTTGTATATATATATAATATAATATCTCCTGTAAACTCCATCTTGTCACTATGAAATACTTGTCAAATGTACCTCATATGCCGCTGAATAGTGGCCTGAGTGTAATAAAGTTCTGTTCTGTTCTGTTCTGTTCTGTTCTATTCTGACACCACCGCCGTGTAAAGTTAAACAATAGAGCACTTGGCTGTAGCCTACCTGGCTTCTGTGCTACCCGGTGTGCTATTCGCAAGACAACTGATCATAGTCTTTGCTGTTGGGTAAAGCCAATTGCGATAGGTGTGAGATGTTTTCTCAGTCAGTCTGCGTCGTGTTTGATGTTGAATCTGAGCTTGACATGTTTCACTCACACTCTTATCGTAAACTGTTTCAGTGCGAGCAGTGTTTTATGTATCCAGGAATGTTGAATGTACGAGCAGTACATGGTTATCTGTAATGTGTATTATTATTATGTGTGTAACTGTGCAATTTGTGATTAACAATCAAAGACAGATCTTGACAAAAACAATATATGAAATTTGAAAAATATTTCATTATATTCTACGAAAAGTGAGATTCACACAATAACATTTAAAAATATATAATTTGTTGTCTTGACTATACTATTCTCTTGTCGTATACGGTGAACTGCACATGGCAGAAAATTAAATGTTGCGGTAAATTGTCAGTGTGTTATGGTTTTCACAATAAATATTTTAGATAGAATTTGTTGATTTTTTCAAATATTTTCAAGGATTTATATTTTCGATGCTGATTACTTACCCTCGAAACCCACGAAAATAAAAATCCTCGAATATTTCCGGTTATACGGTATGTGTCAGAATTACCAAATGTTTGACATCCGATGATTAATTAATGTGCACTAGTTAAACAAAGCAAAGTTTAACTTTACTGGCACACTTCTGAGCCTTGATCGGACTGCTTGTGATCCCTTGTACTTGTCTGTGTGAGCGATCCCGCCGTCTCCCTCCCCACACACCTTTCCTGTCTTGGACGAAGGAGCTGGCAGTGATCAGAACCTGGGTCCAGGGCAGGCGTGCCCTATAGCAAGCCTGATCTGAATGTATGCATTAAAGCCCTTGACCATTAATCAAACTGTGTTATGTGCCTCGGGCGGGCAGCATAGCCCAGTGGTACAGTGCCCGCCTGATGCGCGGTCGGTCTAGGATCGATCCCCGTCAGCTAACCACTGGTTTTTTTTCTCGACATAACCATATGTCCGACGCCGATATAACCGTAAATACCATGTGTTGCATGCGTCGTTAAACAAAACAAAACAAAACATTATGTGCCTCGTTAACGTATGCTAATGTCAAACTGTCAACTGTCACGACAAAGTTGGCTAACTCGACGTCGGCGTTGTAATTTCCCCCAACTCCTGACTTCCGACGAGTGCGCTCAGATTAACAACTAATGGGTTATACGACGGGTGCGCTCAGATTAACAACTAATGGGTTATACGACGAGTGCGCTCAGATTAACAACTAATGGGTTATACGACGAGAACAGAGTTGTAAGAGCGCTCAGATTCGCAATTTGACAGTCGTAGTAGACGTGGCAGCAGTAATTTGGCCAACTTTGTGTTGGCAGTTGGTAATCTGACACTAGCATAAAACATTTCTTTCTTTCTGGATACACAAACCAGGTTGCTGAAGGGTGAGCCCATAACCGTGTGAATGAGTCTTATCTGGACATTAGTACAACGTTAAACTAAAACAAAGAAGACATATACAAGTGTATTTTCTGGTCGGTTGAATATTACTACATTACATTTTGTCCGATAAAAACGAACTACTTCTATTAATTATACGTTTCTGTACAGTAAAAAAAAAAACAGAAGAGAAATTAGTTCATGAACTACACGACACACTCGTGACGATTTAAGTCGTTTGATAAATGACATGTCACTTTGCCGAATCCTGTTCGCTTTATTAAATGGACTACGTCAGTGTCCCCTGAGTCATAAAAAACCCACACAAAAACATAGGTGTAGGTTTGGTTTCTCACAGATGGTGAGATGATTGCATAAGTACCTAGCTTCACCGCTGAGTATATGCGACTGGATTAAGTTTATAGGTTGCAAACTGGGGAACCTTACTTAGTTGCAGAATCAAATAGATTACTAGTATTTAAAATCACCCAGGCCGTTACAATATTGATTCGATAGTTTTTGGATAATGTTCAATTTGTTATTATTATTATTATTATTATTTTTATTTTTTTATCTGGTGAATTAGATTCTGTCTTTTCTTCTGTAATTACATCATTTATTGACCGGCCTGTGTGGCGCAGTGGTTAAGCCATCGAACTACAGGCTGGTAGGTACTGGGTTCGAATCTCAATCGAAGCATGGGCTTTTTAATCCAGATACCGACTCCAAACCCTGAGTGTATACTCCGCAAGACTCAATGGGGAGATGTAAACCACTTGCACCGACCATTGATCCATAATTGGTTCAACAAAGGCACCCAATAGCTGATGTATTTTTTTGTGCTGGGGTGTCGTTAAACATTCATTCATTCATTCATTCATTCATTCATTCATTCATTCACTGAAACAGATAACAGAATGTTTGCAATGTCGATGTTTGTGACAATTTTCCATTTTAAAGGGACATTCCCGAGTTTGTTGCATTGCAAGATATTTCCGACTAATAAAATATGTCTACGATTAAACTTAAAAATTAGATATATTTTTTTGTTTAGAATATCAATGTCAGTATATTCAGTGTGTTTCTGGTCGGCTTACTATTTGTAAGAAGCCCAAACTGGATTTCGTCTTCAAATAATTTCGTACGTACGAAAAAATAGTTTTTTTTAGGAAATAAAATGAAAATTAACCTAGTACAAATATTAGAAAGATCAGAAACACGTTTAATATAGAGCCACTAATATTCTAAACAAGAAAATATATTTAATATGTAAGTTTAATCGTAGAAATATTTTATTAGTCGATAACATCTTAAAACACTGCACCAAACTCGGGAATGTCCCTTTAATATCTTTCTCAGGCCAGAGTTATAATACCAACAAACAAGTTTCAAATGTCGATTTTGAATACATATTTACTTTTTATCTTCTTTTCCAGGCAAAAGTGATAATCCAAACAGACAAATCCAGGCCAGTGTAAACGACTTCATCCCGGTGAAAATTCATCGAAATCAACTTTAAAAACAAATCGTAGTAAATAGTACTAATCAGTTAAAGAGACCCTAAGAAAATTGACGAACTAATATTGGCGAACATTTATATATATATTCAATATTTGAATTAAACATACAAGACGCCATTGATGTTGTATTGTGTTTATTTCGAAGCTGATGTGTTTCACTCCAGGACAGTCTCAGATTATAAATGTTTGCCAATAATACAAAGCATTTCCCTGACAGAGAACGAGCGTATCACGGGCGAAAAACAAACCTGTCTAAATTTAGTACATTTATAGGCAGCGCTATACTAAATAGTAAACAATATTTCACCAGGTAAAAAGTGCGGGAGTTAGCTCATTCGGTAGAGCGCTCGTTTGATGTGCTTGAGTCGCACGATGGATCCACCTCAGTGAATCCGTTCAAATGACTGGTTTTTTCCCCCGTTACAACCAGTGCACCACAAGTGGTCAAAGGCCGTGGTATGTGCTTTCCTGCCTGTAGGAAAGAGCATATAAAAGACCCCTTGCTGCATTAAGAAAATGTAGTGGGTTTCCTCTATTGACTATTGCCAAATGTTTGACATCCAATAGCCGATGGTTAATATATCAATATGCTCTAGTGGTGTCGTTCAACAAAACAAATTTTACTTTACTCACCAGGTGAAAAGGTTGCTTGGTTCCCAACTTTATAGAATACGGTCATTATATTAGGAATTGTGATCATGACGTGTTTTAAGACTCGTATACGCTGGATGCGACATTAGTTTCGATGAGAGCGATGCGTGTGTTCGCAAAACGTATGCGGACAACCGCGATGAAATAATCGTGTATGGTGTATATGCTCAAAACGCAAACCGCAGACGCAACTGTCGAACCGTACACACGCGTCACATCCAGTATATATGAGTCTTTACTGTCACCAGATGTAAGTTCAAGCAGCCGTTTGTAGCTAGCGCTCGCTAAACTAGTGTTTACGCTACACGAAACATTAGTGGTATATGAGCATGTTAAAACGTTATACACACACACGTTAAACCGAATGACCATTTCGGGAACTAGTAGGCCTAAACGTTTAGCTGAAACGGGCTGACTGAACTTGGTCAAATATAGACCTTTATTGTTCACATTGTTTCCAATAAACGATTATATAATTATCGTACTATTTCATGCTAACTTTAAACTATTTTTAATGTTTCTGTTATATAGTATGCAACGTCATCATTTTTATTTATAGTTATTTATATCCAATTAAGGTTCAAGCACACTATCATGGGCACACACCCCTCATCTATCTGGATTGTTGGTCCAGGCTAGTGGGATAGTGGTCAGTGAGAAATAACTCGCTTCAAGTCGATGACGCAGCACCTACCAGCCTTAAAGGGACATTCCTGAGTTTGCTACATTGTAAGATGTATTCCGACTAATATAATATTTCTACGATTAAATTTATTTATTATATACTTAGCAATTAATTATATATATCTACGGAAACCATAAAAGTCATATCCGGTGAAAAGTCATATGTTTACTGTATTTTAGCTACAGTGAAAATATAGAAGTCGTATTTACTTTTTTTGTAAAAGTGCATGATTAAATTATCTCCCTTTGTCTCGGTTCTTCGAATTTAATTAAGATGATTACCAATGCATCTAATCGTATTTGAAAAATAAAAAACGTAATTTAAACAACTGCACC
The DNA here is from genome assembly GCA_016106625.1 of Dracogyra subfuscus. Classification (NCBI taxonomy): domain Eukaryota; kingdom Metazoa; phylum Mollusca; class Gastropoda; order Neomphalida; family Peltospiridae; genus Dracogyra; species Dracogyra subfuscus. The sequence goes on along the minus strand of JAECMU010048979.1, from coordinate 6,735 downwards.
TATAAAAAAGGGATACGAAGTGCAATAACGATAAAATATCTAAAACGAATTGAATACGAAGCTAAATAATGATGACACAATGTAGTGTCATCGAGTAAGAATTCGTGTAAGAATTTAACGGCATTCGACTCGTTTTTTGTTTTTTTTGTTTTGTTTTTGTTTTTGTTTTTTTGTGGGAGTTTTTAGAGGACCGCTTTGTCAGGTATGTTTGCACCGCAGTATTGCTAAATAAATGTTAATAAAGATAAATTTTAACCAAATTTATTTTTAAAAGTTTATGGTAAAGTAAATTTTCTGGCAAAATTCCATAGGAAGAAATATATCATGATGTTACGTGTTTTTGATAGGATAAGCGAAAGATATTACTAAAAAGCGTCTTAATATTCCTAAGAATCCCAAACTGGATTTTGTAATCTAGTACAAATATTAAAACGATCAGAAACACGTTTAATATACAGCCACTTATATTTTATGCAGTAAAATATATGTGAAATATTTTATGCAGTAAAATATATGTGAATTGTAATTACAATCGTTAAAAAGTCTGTGTTAGTCGATAACATATTTTAACATGCAGCAAACTCAGGAATGTCTCTTTAAGTCCGATGGCTTATGCTAATATCAGACTGTCAACTGTCACGACGAAGTAGGCTAACGGTTGCGTTGTAATTTCCCCAGCTCCCGACTTAGACGGGTGCGCTCATGTTAACAACCAATGGGAAACTCAAGTTGTAAGAGCTATCAGACTAGCAACTGGGCATTCATAGAAGTCGTGAGAGCAGAAAGTTAGCCAACTTTGTGCTGACAGTTAGTAGTCTAAGATTAGTATTAACCACTACAATATTGAGGCCGGTCTTGTGGAGAGGCACTTACATAGGTTTGCCGCCTGTTTACCAATCAACCCCATTTACTCAATTTAAAAAGTATGGCACGTCATTAGTTTGTATAGCAGCTGCAAGCCTGTGGCGGTTTGTGACCTTGATATTATTAATGTTTCTCTGACACTTGCTATAAGTAACAGGTGTTATGAAGTAAAATGAGGTTTGAACCACTACATACATTTACGCTACCAGAAGCATACTAGATAATAGAGAGGAGCCTATTTCACTAAACAACGTAAACTTGCGCTTACGTGCAAAATTACACTTACGTGCAAAACTACACTTACGATGTTTAGTGAAATTGGGTCCAGAATTCTAAACAAAAAAATGTAAAGGATATGTAATTTTTATCGTTAAACCAAGGTCTGTTGATTACAAACTTGTTACAGTGGCTGCACAGTCAGTTCAGGCTGTTAAACATCTGTTTCCTCTCTTAATATCTGTGTGGTTCTTAACCATATGTATGACGCCATGTAATCGTAAATAAAATGTGTTGAGAGCGCGGTTAAATAAAGCATTTCCTTCATTCGACAGGTGTTCCAGATAACTGAGTCACTTGTCCAGGATAGCGTGCCTGAACAATTACAAAATATAAGGATGTAAATATATTATCAATATCAACAGCCGTTTGAACATTATCTAGTTAAATCTAAGATATAGTACATCGATTATTCTGCGACTTTATGCATAAATAGAGTGTTGCGTTGGACGACAGTTTACAATTAGACGAAATACAATGGGCAATCTCCAGCAGGAGAATGATTCCGAAACAACTTCTTCCTAAGTAAAACGGATAAATGTCTTCGCTAAATTAAAAACACTTACTATTTGGATTTTAATGCATGGCAGTTTACTAAAATTGTTTTCATCCATAAAGACACATCATTTCAACAACCCTTTTACGGTTGATATTTTAAAAATGCATAGACTGCTCTCTTTATTATTTATTTATTTTTGAGTGGGGTGGTTTGGTGGGTGGTGTTTTGTAGTTTAGATAATCGTTTCAGAGTTTTGGTGGATAGCCAACGCCTTGGCCGCCATTTTGATTATGCAATTGTAAGCGATCATAGTTTCCGGACATAAAATAGTTAGGCTACAGGGTTTGTTTGTTTTTTGGGTGTTTTTTTTTAACGACGCACTCAACACATTAGAAGTACAGTTATATCGGCGTCGGACATATGATTATGTCGAGAAAAAACACAGTGGTTAGCTGACGGGGATCGATCCTAGACCGCATCAGGCGGGCACTGTACCACTGGGCAGTTAGGCTACAGATAATTTGAACGTTAGGGCTTGTGGTGGTTTTAGTACCTTATATTCTTACATACTACATGAAAGTTTAGATGGGGTGTGGTGGCTTTACACTGGGCTTTCACATAAATCCATCGGACTACAGGCTGGTAGGTACAGGGTTCACAGCCCGGTACCGGCTCCAACCCAGAGCGAGTTTTTAAGGGCTCAATGGGTAGGTATAAGGCCACTCTTCTCTTCTCTTTCACTAACCACTATCCAACAACCTACTGGACAGACAGCCCAGATACCCGAGGTGTGTGCCTAGGACAGCGTGTTTGAATCTTAATTAAATATAGGCACGAAAATAAGTTGAAATTAATTAATTAATTTTATATAGCTACTTCTATGTTAAATGGCAAAGATGGCGACATGCATTACTGTTGTATTTGCGGAATTCATCTTTGTCCGCATTATTTAGCAGGATGTGTGTACGGTTGATGACTAGACCTGAGCGCAAGTGTGACATCAGGTAAGTAAAGAAGGCGGTCGGCAGTGTTGATGAAAATAGGTAAAGCGGTCAGAGCTATGGCCTTGCGTATTATTAGTATATTATAGATAACGTGCGGCGGAATGTATTTACATTAGTAGCAAGGGATCTTTCATATGCACTTTCCCAGACAGGATAGTACACACCACGGCTTTGGTTTTTTTGTTTTGTTTTGTTTAACGACGCACTCAACACATTTTAAGTACGGTTATATTGGCGTCGGACATATGGTTATGTCGAGAAAAAACCCCAGTGGTTAGCTGATGGGGACACCACGGATTTGACCAGTTGTGGTGCACTGGTTGCAACTAGAATTACCCAATCAGTTGAATGGATCTACTAATGCGGTTCTCGTTCCAGCCTGTGCACCACGACTGGCATCCAAGACCGTGGTATGTGCTATCCTGTCAGTGAGATGGTGTATATTATAAAAGGTCCCTTGCTACCAATGGAAGACGTCCTGTTCTGGTCGGAGGAGACGGCGAGTCTTCACTTACACCCAAGAAGGCGTGTGGACGGAAGGAAGGAACTGGTTTAATTAACGACGCATTCAGCACATTGATATTTACGGTTATATGGCGTCGGATATATTGTTAAGGACCACACAGGTATCGAGAGAGGAAACCCACTGTCACCACTTCATAGGCTTGATTAGCAGCAAGGGATCTTTTATATGCCCCATCCCATAGACAGGATAGCACATACCACGGCCTTTTTAGTACCAATCGTGGTGCATTGGCTGGAGCGATAAATAGCTCAATATGCTCAACGGGGATCGATCCCAAACCGACCGCACAAAAAGCGAGTGTTTTACCACTGGGCTACGACCCGTCCCTATAAAGGCGTGTGCTACATCAGCTTATTGTGAATGTGCACGTTAAACCATATGACCTTACCTGACTTAATAGACAGATGTAGTGGATTTCTCCTCTATGACTATATGCCAGAATTACCAAATGTTTGACATATAGCTGAAAATAAATAAATGTGCTCTAGTGGTGTCGTTAAACAAGAATAAACTTAACTCTAACACAGAGCCACATTCCACATTTTATACCTCGCAACATGTCAACCTGTCATTTAAAATACTGCATGGTTTTCATTTGCATGTGTATGCCAATAAGGAAACTGAATTATACTGCACTCTTACTAGATGATAGTGAAAGGTTGCGTCGATGGCCGTAAAACTACATATATCAGTTTGCTCAATCGCGGGTCAAAGATTGTTTGAAGGTAATACCAGAAACACAGTTTATATTTTATCAGCTAATTAATAACAATTTGAACGAGTATTTAAATTAAGTAAGAAAATCAATATATTCTACTCAAGTACATGTATAATATATTATTATTAAATTTTTTTTTAATAATTGTCTATAATGTTAAAAATACTGAAAAATAAACATTTAATATATATATACATTTAAATCGAATGTTCATTGAATAATAATTCCATTTTATAATTACCGTTTTGTAATAGGTGTCTTGATTGGTTAACGTGGTGCTATGACGTGATCTAACAAAAACCAAAACCAACAAAAAAACGTGCATTCTTCCATGAACACGAAAACTGTAGGTTTTCGGTAAACAATGGAATCTAGCTTTCCAGATGGATGTTGGTTTGACTTTTAGTTACATTTATTATTATGCAGTACCATAATATGATGTTTTAAACACCGTCCATAGTTGTGGGTTTTTTTTAATCTCGCCCACGCTTAATAAAAGCTACGCTCTTGATGGTTGTCACGGAATGTATACCAAACATGAGTGGGAGGTAGCTCAGTCGCAGAGTGGTTGCCTTGGCCGTGATCAATCTATCGAAGACTCTTGTTGGCTTTTCTCCATCCAGCGCCCGACCAAAGACCGCGGTATACACTGTCCTGTATATGGGAAAGTGCGTATAAAAGGGCACACTCATGATCATCATCACTATCACCACTACCACAACCATCACATCAACATCATCATCACCACTACCACCACTACCATCATCATCGTCACCACTACCACCACCATCATCATCACCACCATCATCACTACCACCATCATCATGATCGTCGTCGTTATCATCATCGTCATATTCATCAGCTTCAAAATTATCATCATCACCGTCATCATCATTATCATTATGGAAATGGTATTTGAAAGATAGGAACCATTACGTATAAAGTAAATCACATATATGTCTTAGTTTGTATGAAGACTGATGATAGTTTCTATCTTTCTAGTGAACAACATGATACAGTTTACCAACACCAGGACCCTCCGTTCAACAAGCATATTCGAAGTCTCTGGCAGCACCAGCTCACAGTGTGCGGCCTACGAGAATTACGTAAAACTTAAGTTAAATACCATCATGTACAGGAAAGATGGAAAAATTTGGCTTGAGATTGCTTGTTAGTAGAAGTCCCTGCGCGTGCTGTAACCTCACCGTGGTGTAGGGGTGTAACATTCTCTTTGAGAATGGCCAATACAGCACAAATTGAAATTTTGAATAAAAGTCAGTATCTATCTGTGATATTTGCATTTTTGCACAGTTCTTTACACTGCTTTTAGTTAAATCTTGAAATTTTATGTTGATGTTTATCATCACTTTATTTGTTTACATTACCATAGTTCGACACCCAACAGCCGATGTATTTTTCGTGCTGGGGTGTCGTTAAACATTCATTCATTCATTCATTTATTTGTTAGTAGAAGTGTATTGTGAATAATAAAAGATACATTTTAGAAAATAATTATTTATCTATCTGATAATTATCTATCTGAGGCTACATAGACTACCTTATTAACTGTTGGAATATTTTATATGTACTTTCCAACAGTTATTACATCACATACCTCTACTCTAGTGGTGACCGTAAATACGAAATTGATCTTGCTTACAGATGACACAAGTGCTTATTATATATACCGGCCACCATCAAAATTCATTTGATGAAAAAAACCCAATTATCGCTGTTAATGTCAAAATCATTACCTTGGATTTTCGCTTTTCATTTATTTGTGTTTGATTAATTTCGCGCATTTGAATATTAGTATTAGATGATTTTTCTTAATGAAATATTTCTTAAATTTATTTAAAGTCGACACCTCGAGTATATCAATGGAAGACCCAGACGATAGAGTAACTTTTATAAAACAAATTGTATTTTATTTTTTATTGAAATAAGGACTTTTTTTTTTAGCGGGGAACAAGTTCCCTGCTCCCTTCCCTAGATCCGCTCTTATATGCGTTTATAATTTAATAAATTAGAATAGATCGTCTACAATAATGTTCTTACCATCGATATCGTTTGAATAGTGGAACAGAATCCCGTGAATTGATACAGTAAATTAAATTGAAATTTGTTCTATCCCGTGTAGTGATACAGTAACTTAAATTGCAATTTGTTCTATTTTAGCATTGACCAACAAGACAGTAACGATCGCTTGTGAGGAATGTGTGTCTAAGATGAGACATAAAACATGTCCAACGACTACTTCATCAACTATTCCAACGACTATTTCATCAACTACTCCAACGACTATTTCATCAACTACTCCAACGACTATTCTATCAACTACGCAAACGACTATGTCATCAACTACGCCAACGACTATTTCATCAACTACTCCAACGACTACTTTATCAACTACGTCAGAGGCTACTTCAACGAATAATTCATCAACTGTTTCATCAACTACTTCAACGACTACTTCATCAACGACTTCATCAACTGTTTCAACAACTGCTTCAACAACTACTTCATCAACTACTTCAATGACTACTTCATCAACTGTTTCAACAACTGCTTCAACGACTACTTTAACGACTACTTCATCAACTGCTTCATCAATTGCTTCAACTACTTCATCAACTATTTCAACAACTGCTTTAAAACCTAATTCGACACACTGTCGGCGGTTATTTTAACGATGACACCGAAGACTATCTCATGCTCTACCTCAACATCAAGCAACTTCAGATATTACATACCTTCTATCTCGCTTTTGTCAATCTCGTTGTTCCTGTGGCTCCTTTTTCTCTCATTGGCTTTCTTTTTAACCCCTCCCCCCCCCCCCACACACACT
>JAECMU010048945.1:19339-33866 GCA_016106625.1 Dracogyra subfuscus | reverse complement strand
CACTGGCAGGTGCAAGGGAGCACCAGCAGCCCGATCAGGATCGGTAGCAGGTGGGGGTGGCTGTCTGTAGCATTGGAGATTTATTTTATAGAGTTTAATTCTGTGGTCAGATTCAGATTTTGTAATTAATTGACCTGATTTCAAAGCCTATGTTGTGGATTTCACTGGTCAAGATGATTGAATATCCAATACCATATGAATGTTATCCACTTGTAGATGTCTTTCAGAGTTTGATCCTGTGTCTAGATTCAGAATTTATAATTAGTTTGACCTGATTTCCAAGCCTGTGTTATACATTTCACTTGTCAGAGTGATTCTGCATTACACACTGTATGCATGTTGCAACTTGATGAATTCGTTCAGAGTTTGATCCTGTGTCCAGATTCAACTTCTGTACATAGTTGATCTGAATTCCAAGGCTTAGTTACACATTTCACTTTCATTTCAAAGTGATTCAGCATTAGACATTGCATGCATATTGTCCACCTGTTTTGGATATACCTCACTGGTACAATACTTGCCTTAATGTATAATAGATACACACAATGGCGTAGCGTGGGTTGCCAGTGCCCAGGGCAAGACAAGTATTTCGCCCCTAACCAGTGGACTGTTAGCCTTGTTCCATGATAATGATGATCTAGATATGGCGTCTTAACATGTCATTTTAATAATGATATAATAAACTATATACTGTAGTTACATGAGTTTTAACTTTCAAAATATCTTTACTATTTTATATTTCAAGGGCTGTGGTGTGCTGTCTTTTGTCTTTGGGGGAAATATATACATGTACATCTACATATGTATCTCTTAATCACTGTATGACAACTGATACTTCAAAGGCTGTGGTATGTGTTATTTTGTCTTTGGAAATGTCCAGCTGATAATAAAACAAATAGGCTTTGCAGGGTTTTATCACCTATGTTGCTAGACTCCGAATATCGGCACCATTCCCCAAGGCTATGTCACTTTTTTCCCCCAATTTGGAGTTTAGTAAAATCTCAATATGAATGCTAAAACTTCCTAATTTGTATTTGTTTCCTTTTAATATTCTTGAAGCTCTTTTCTATTGCTTTTTATTAAATCATTGATTGCTTTCGCAATCAATATTTTTGTGGCTTTTAACAAGATTTTGAAAGGGAACACAAAATTCCCAATTATTTTGTAAAACGACACAAAAATTCCCAAGTTGAAAGCCATGAGAGTCAAATTTCAGAAATAAAACCCTGCTTTGTCATGGCAACAGATTTCCTTTCTTGTGCTCTAGATAATGTATTGCAATGTTACACCTAACCACTGCTGATTAAACAGTCTACTGGAGTGTTGATAAACTTCCCTTACATCAACAGGGTTATTAACGTGTGTGGCCAACTTGTTGTATTGCATGCTATCTTCAAATGATTCAGCTGGGATTTTCGGGAATCTTTTATTCTGAAGTTGGGGGTTTATCCAGGATTTTTTGGCAGGGTGCGATGTATGAATGGACTGGAGAAATTAGTGTGAGTAAATATGCCACTGTTAAATTAATGTATTGCCCCAGTGGTCATTCATACCAGGGAAATTATTTTCCATATTTTCTCAGTGAGAAATATTCTGCATTGGTCTAATGAACAATACTATTGGACAATTTGACGCTTACAATCCAATGACCTTGTTGGTACTAAATATGACGTTATCAGGATTTGGCAAAAACACAAAATAATGTCATGTTTTTTAAAGAGTTTGCATTTATGGCTCTCCGTTTTTGGTGTTAAATTTATAACAAAATGTTATTTTAATGCAATTCATTATAGATGTTGAAGCAAAATAAAGAGAACTTGTGGATTTTTTTTTGATTATCTATAAACATGATAAAATTACAACATTATAGTAAATAAATAGAATAACAAACTCGGTACCAGTTATTATCAAATTTATGTCCCTTGTGAAATAAAGCTAAAGCTTGTGACAACTGATAATTAGTTCACTCGGGACATAAATTTTGTAATAACTGGTAACTCATTTATTATCCCCTATATATTATATATACATACATATACAGTGCCATTTCATTTGGGAAGTGTCCTATCTTCAGACCCACAGATCACCTGGATAAATCCCTGGAAGAGTGTCCATTGTTTATTTCTCTGAGTTTTTTCTTTTCATTTTAAGTTAGTTTTTATAATTATGGTCAGTGTGTTCATTCTATGAATCTGTCACCAGTCTTTATTTTAATATCACATTCCTTTTGTTTACATGTAACTGAATGCACATTTATTGAAGTGTACTTTGTTGTAATTGATAATGTTTGTACATTAATTTTGTGTGTGTGGTTTTTAGAGCATGTGTACATGAGATTCTTATTGCACAAGGTGTTGTAGATATTTAACATGTGATATTTTAATAACTATTTTGTTATTAGTATTTTACTTTGTTTCAGTTTTGTAAAACTAATGAATGTTTTAGATTTTTTTGTAATTATGTTTTTGTTTTCCATTTTTATAAAATAGTTTGTGTACATGTAGCTTACCCTGTATTTGTTTTCAAATATGATAGTTTTAATATGTGATCTATAGACCTTCTAATACCTATTATTTCTATAAGTGTTGTTTTTTGGCACTCTTTATTTAAGTATACACTGCACATAGTTTCAGGGTTTCTTCTTGGGTTGAAAATAAATTGAAATAATTGAATAATTCATATATGCAAAGTTTTGTTAACACTCAAATTCAAGAACAAATCAGAAATGGATAACATTCATCAGTACAGTGCATTACTACTGATCAGACCATGGAAACTTGTTTTACAGAAAACAGCAAGTTTATGAACTGTTTTAAACCACTGAATTTTATCTGTACTTCATATTGCTTGACCAAATCTTGTAAACATATATTATGTCAAAGGACAGTATCTGTATTTTCAATGGAGCATGGACTAATTATCTTATTTATAATGCAAAGCAATAAATAAAAATATGCAATTTGAAAACAAACTCAGTCCATGCGCAGACATTAAAATATGTTTTTGGGTTTATTATTGTTTATTATTGTTTAAATTCTTTTTTTCTTTTTAATTTCTACAATTCAAAATATAACCTTTAGATGTAACCCTGAACATTGATTTTCCTATTACTCTAGTCTGTCTATAATATTATAGTTGTGTTGTTTCTAGTCGTTTGCTCTATAAACCAACACTGGCTTTTCCAGCACTCTAGTTGTCTATATACATGTAGTTGTGTTTTGAAGATGTTTGCACTTTATGTTGTTGTTGTGATATATACCTTATAGTGTTTGCTTCTGTTTATGGGTGGTTTATGCCTACCACACTGGTACCTCTCAAGATCAGGTTGTTGCCACACCTGCAATTCCAGTCTCAGCCACACCGGGGAAGGTATTTCTCTTATTTCACATAGGACATCAATGAACTGCTCATATTAACTAAATTTAAATTTAAAACCATATTCTAGCTGTACCTACATCAATACCAAGAAGAAACAGGAAGAAAGAGTAGTGTACAGCACTGAGTTTTTACTGTATTTATTCAATTATGAATTTATCACAAATAATTTTCAAATTCGTGTTATATTTTGTGATCCTGTTAATGTTAGGCCTTTTCAAGGTCATATTAGTCTCAGTTTATATATGATCATACCTCATGCCTGTTAAGACTATTATACACTGTCACATTTCAGGGTTTAAGATGTCACCCACCAAATTGCCAAATGTGAATTGAAGTTGTATTTGGGAAATTTATTTCGTATTAAATTTAAAAAAAGATTTAGCATCTTCTTGGAGCTTTTGTACTGTATTATTTACATTGAATTTAGCTCAAAAATTTCCAATTTGCTAGCATTTTTTGGGTATAACTTAAACCCTGTTATTTCTAACAGAATGGCTTTGTTTAATAGTGCCTTCTTCTCAAGTCTTACCTTTGTATATAATTATATAATAATAAATATTATTATTACACTACAATTACATTAACAGTATAGTTATTTAAAACACCAAACTGAAAAACTATACAATTCAAATTTAGCTTCTATAATTCTTATACAGATATTATGTTTAAAAGATTCCAAGTTTGAACTTTATGTTACAAATTCTCATTGTTATCTTAGTTGTTAATATTTACACCTGTAATTAGTACTCTTTGAACTGTTGATATAAGCCATATTATTTGTTCATCTTGTACAGGTTGCCAGACGGATTGTAAGTTATATGAGTGAAGTTACTTTGTGTCGTACAGTTCTATACTTACAAAACTTATCGTCATTTTGAGTCTTTAATATGTATTTATAACTTGTGAGGTGTGAATTGTCAACATTCTTTTTCTTTTTTTTATCTTAAAGACCAAACTCAAATCACTTACAAAGCATGGTTTTTCTGTTACAGTGAATGTCCTCGTTGGTTGTTTCATTATTTTGATGGAAAACATTTACGAGAAAATAACCGTTATGTCAAAAACAAATTTAAATGTGTTGCCTGTATTATTGTGTCACACTATTTATTTTTAATGTGTGTCACCAAATTATGTGATACGTCTTGCTTTTGCAAACTAAATAAAACTACAACTGCTGGGTATGTTCTTAAAGAAAGATTTGCAATACAGATATTACACTGAAAACTAGTTATATATATTTTTTTGTTTTTTGTTGTGTCACACAATACAAATAGTTAGTTCATTCAGTTGTTTATTAGCGTAAGTCTGTTTTCAGTTTAGTGACAATTTGTCTTTAGTGCTGTTGACGTACAAGGTCATAGAAATTATTAATTTGTTCTTCACAATATTGTTCACTTGAATTAATATGTCCCCTTCATAAACTGCAAATATATGTGACTTATACATCAAGGTATAGTAACACTGCATGTTTGACCTACAGTTAATTCTATATTTAGTGAGGTGGTTGTTGTTGGAAGTTTTTTAAGTGCTAGGATGACCAATCTTGTCTTAGTTACATTTTAAGATAAACAGGCTGATGATTTCACTTTCAGAATACCCATTTAGTTTTAAGGTTTTTATATGAGAAAAGGTGGGATGTAGCCCAGTGGTAAAATCCTAGCTTGCTGCACAGTCTGTCTAAGATCAATCCCCGTCGGTTAGCCTATTGAGCTATTTTTTGCTCTAACATGTGCACCACAATTGGTATATCAAAGGCTGTGGTGTGTGCTATCCTGTCTGGAATGGTGCATATAAATGATCACTTGCTACTAATGAAAAAATGTAGTGGGTTTCATCTCTGTTGACTATGTCAAAATGACCATATGTTTGACATCCAATAGCTGATGATTAATAAATCAATGTGCTCTAGTGTTGTTGTTAAACAAAACAAACTTTATATGGTTTTTCATCACTTCATGTTTCTCAGAGCATCACAATAAAAGTTTAAGAACGGGTTTAGGTCAGTTAAGCCCTCCTCCCAATTCATCCTGGACATAAACTTTGATGCATGTTACAGAATATGTCCATGCATGCAGCCGATAGACTTCCATTTCCAATTCTGAAGTCTGCTCAGTTTCAGCATGAGTTTCTTTTGTTGATTGATTTGTTTATCTCACCTTTATGAAGCTAAAAGGTGAGATATTGGTACATGTATTACTTTACCAACAGTGGCAGCAGCTGTGGCATCAAGTTTTGTGTTTATTTCCATTTGTCATAAACTATAAATCTGACATTAATCAAACTTTACAGTGCCCGCCTGACGCGCGGTCGGTCTAGGATCGATCCCCGTCAGCTAACCACTGGGGTTTTTTCTCGACATAATCATATGTCTGACGCCGATATAACCGTAATTATAATGTGTTGAGTGCGTCGTTAAATAAATAAAATAAAAAATAATAATAATAATAATCAAACTTGGTTTATAGTTGCACCTGTGGATGTTCATCACAATGCAAAAGTTAAAAAATATATAGATATAAACACTTTATTGAATTTTTTTGACTTGTTGTTTTATTAAGTTTAATTTTTAAAAATAACTTTTTTAAGTTGAATTGTTTTTAACATGCATTAAAATGAATATCTATGAATGCAACTCTCAGCAACAATGAATGTTTATGGTATGTTAGATATTTAATTACACAGAACTTGTTTTATATGACGGCCAACTTATTATTTTAATTTTTTTTAGTTTCCTAAAATATTCCCTTGTTTTGTTATTATTTGTTTATTTCATCGTTTTTAATAATATGTTTCCTTTTAGAGAAGTAATGTGCAGGACTTCGCACATATTGTATAGAAGGCTTAAAGGGACTATATTGAGTTTTCAGGACTTCTGTTTGTTCCCCACAACAAAATAAACACATCCTGCTTTTTCCTGTTTTTTTAAACATTATCTTTCCATAATATGAAAACAAAACTGTAACATGTTTTAAATTTATAGTGGATAAATACATTTGGAATTACCTTTGATCAAATTATTTCAGATTTCATTAGGCTATTGAAAGAAATAATAAATCCATATGTACGGAATTATCGTACACAAAAATTGAAGTTGAGATACTACAAAACGTTACAATGTCCAGAAATGCATATTCATATTCTAAAGAAGAAAATTAAATGTAAGTAAATTGTAATTTTAATAATGTAACAATATTTTATTTGTTCAAACCTTTTAACGTGACATCAAACTCAGGATTTTAGTCCCTTTAATGTTGTAAATCTGCATATGTGAAATAAAGGTAGCATGTATCAGTCAACCATAGTTTGACACCCAATAGCCGATGTATTTTTCATGCTGGGGTGTCGTTAAACATTCATTCATTCATTCATTCATTATCAGTCAAGTTTAAGCACATATCATGGCTTATTAATGTCAACTTTATTTTGTTTTTATTATTATTATTTTACTAGACTGTTGGCTCTGAAGAAGAATACCTGGTATACATCATACAGTTGGTTTATGTATTGGATTTCACAAGCTTCAGCTCTTTGCTTAATAATTTTTGAAAGAGAATATGCCATCGGCAAAGTATTCATTTTAAAATTAAATTTGTACATATACAAAGACTTCTTTTGCGCAGCTGTATTTGGTTTTATTGCTAGTTGCCTGTAATTAAAAACAGTTTATTGTCTTATTAATTGTTCATTTAAGATAAATATAATTTGCTAAGCATAGTGAATTTGTTTTTTGCTTTTATAATAATGGTTTGTAATCTTGTGTTATGCTAGTACATATGCAACTTTGTGTTATAACATAGTATAGGTATATACAAGATTTCATTTCATATTCCAAATACATTGACTATTATTTAATGGTCTCTCCAGTATTCAGGAAAGGGATGGAGGGAATCAGTAGAGCGGATTCCACTTATAGGAAGGGATGGCACCTAAGATTTACAGGGTATAAGTACTTCGAAAATATCTTGAAAACGACAATGAACTTGATTACTCTGGTAGTTCAAGACAATGGCCTGACTTGTGATTTTGGATGGCAGCCGAAATAAATGGCTGGCAGATATTACTATCGCTGCCAATGGATGGTTGGCATATTGGTGATTAGTCTCAAGAGATGACGGACCCGCCATTGCTTATGACATGCACATGATATAGCTAGACCCCTGTTTATATATTGATCCAATATCACAATGCAATATAGAGTTTTTTTGTTGGGTTTTTCACAGTTTTTTCATTTTATTTTAAAGTCATTTCGTACCTGTGCAATATTTATATTACGTGGATGTTTCATCTTAATAAGATGTATCACTGCATTGTCTTTGCTCTTTTGCATTGACAATTTGTATACCGGTATTAGGTGGACATATATAGCAAAACTGAAACATATTTATGAATTGTAATACTTGATCTGTGACTCATACTTAAAGATGGTTGTTTTTTGTTGTTGTTTTTGTATTGTTTATGATGTACATACCACTGAATTAATATGGAATAATTACAATAGTCATAAAGTTGATAAAATAGTTCTTAAGAGCTTTCTGATATTTTTCTTAAACTACCGTAGTAACTTAGGTGACTGAGAGTTTCAAATGTTTTTACAGAAATAGAAGCACGGTCATCATCACAATAGTGTCTTGCACTCTCTATTATTAACAAGCTTTAAAGTAAAGTTTATAATGTCCTATCAGGCACTAATAAGTGCCTATGGCAGGCAAAACAAAAATTACTTGTGTGTTAAGGTAATATGTCCTGGTTGCAAATCCTTGGTTGAATCTACACCACAACTCTAAATCATCATGACTTTGTTTTTTAGTTATAACGTTGATAAGATTCTGATTTTAGCATTTCATTCATGTTTGTTTCAGGTTCAGAGAATCTTGTTTGATCAATAACCTATGTGTGTACAAAGAACATAACATACAAGATGGGAGTCTTTGTATTAGGATGATAAAACAAACAGTACTTGAATATGCTTCAGATTTATTTTTGCAGGACTAGTAATATGTCAGTTTACTTTATGTACACTTAAATTTTATCTTAGATATAATATAATACATAGGGGTTTTTTTACTGTTGAATTTTAAAGCAGTACATGGGTACTGCATTATTTATTAATTACAGATACATGCATATATTTGAATATATATTTCAAATATATACATTTATCAGTAAATATCTGGAATGTTATTTTATAAGAAGCACACAGATATTTTAAATATGAAACAGTATGTATTACACTTTCATAGCAGGCTTGTAGCCAGGATTTTGAGAAGGGGGCGCAAAGTGCCTGAGTGGCTTAGGGGGGTCCAGGAGAATATTGAAAAAAAAGCCACCGGTATGGGGAGCAACCAACCTCCTCCAACCCTTTTGGCTACAGACCTGCATAATTGAGTTTTAAACCAATAATATTGCATTATTTATTCATTATGGAATATTTATACATGTATATATCTGAAATGTTATGTTTATAAGAATCACAGTGACACAGATATTTTAAGTATGAAATAATATTTATTACACTTTTGTAGTTGACTTTTAAACCTTTAATAGGGCCTATTGCTTTATTTATTCATTATGTTATATAGATACATGTATATATCTGTAATGCTATTTTTATAAAACTCACAGCTATTTATAGTGTGTTTGCTGATACTCATCAGTGTGTTTGTCCTGTGTGTTATCCAGGAAGCCCCGCCCCCTTCTGATGAGGAACAGCAGCAGGAGGATGCTCTGAAGCAGAGTTTCAAAAGGATCTCTGGTGAGGACATGGAGATCGATGCCTACGAACTCCGCGACATCCTCAACTCCGTCTTCACCAGAGGTAAGAACCAGCTTTATTTACTTATATCATAAACATTACGGTAATACTGACAGTATGTCTTCACCAGAGGTAACTCCCAGCTTTATTTACTTATATCATAAACATTACGGTAATACTGACAGTATGTCTTCACCAGAGGTAACTCACAGCTCTATTTACTTATATCATAAACATTAGGGTAATACTGGCAGTATGTCTTCACCAGAGGTAACTCGCAGCTCTGTCGGCATATAAAATAAACATTAGGGTAATACTGGTAGTATGTCTTTACCAAAAGTAAAAAACCCACTTTTATTAGCATAAAACATAAATATTACTTTGTGCCTGGTAGTATGTCTTTACTAGTGGTAACATCCAGCTTTATTACCATAAAATATGACTGGTAGTATGTCATCACCCAATGTAACACCCAGTTTTATTGGCATTAAACATAAACATATCTGTATGACTGATAGCAACACACATCTTTATTAATATATAACATAAACAGTATGATATGATTGGTAGTATGTCTTCAACAGTGATAACAATCAGTTTTATTACCATATAATATTACTGGAAGTATATCATCACCAGAGATACCACAGCTTATTAGCATAAAATATAATAATTACTGTATCAGTAGTCAAATATTTATCAAGAGTCATCCCATATTTCATTTTTTGATTTGTAATCATACAGGTGATACCAACACATTTTTTTATTTATACATTACTAATCTAGTGGGTACGTGTCATTAGTTTCATAGGTAGTATGGTATCAGATGTCAAATAGCATTTCACCAGATAAACATTTGATTAAACTTTAAATAAAGCATTTAATACTGCTTGCCTGTGATTGGTGAAATATGTGACCAGACTTATTGTCATATAACATGTTTCTTTATCCAGTCAGAAAACTCATTGAATACTGACTCATTTTGCTTCAGTAAATTGCATTTTAAGTATATTCTAGTTTCAGAACTCTTTTTTTTAAATTGGATTATCTACCTAGAAGAGAGTTTATCACTGCTTTCATCATTAAACCTCTTTTTATTCAATATTACAATATAACTGTTTTCATAATTATGTCAAATAAAACATATCTTTTGTGAAGAATAAAAATAAGTACAATGTATTTAAAAATGGGATATATATTCCAGATATTATGTGTTTAAAACAACAAGCTGCTGTGGGTTATGAATATAATGTAGTCTGGAATAGTTTTGATGGATTGGAAAATACTGCACCCAACACAAGCATACTGAAGATGCAGGATTTTACCAACAGTTATTTTTATAACATTAAGTCAGTAATTCATAATTAGATTAATACAATCTTGTTGATTTTACTTTTCATGGGTAATATTCCATGATATGCTATTTATAGGGTTTTCAGATCCATATGGTATCTGTGGTAAATAATTTTCAAGTATTTAATTGACATGAAATGCTCTTCATATGTATGCTGTCATTACAATTTACATTATTATATAGCTGACAGTAAATACCTTAAAAAGTATTGTTTTTATTTCCATTCTTAAAATGTAGTATATTATATTTGATGCCCAATTTATTTGTCTTATACATTACACAAGGCTGTATTGATAGTAGATCCTGATGGTAGAAACCACCACTCTCCACAACTGGACACTTTTTAAAATGTTATATTATCTGTATAGATATCGCTATACCAAATAGCATCTCACCAGGTGTTGGTTTGAAGTGTCTCCAATTTTAAATAGAACATGGAACACTGGAGTACCTGTCAGTTTGAGATATTGACCATGACTTGTCATAAAATGTTTTGTTTTTAATGTAGTCATCTAATATAATTTGAAGTGGTGACTATCAACCTGGTTCTATTGTGCTTGAAACCAGACATGTGCCACTAAAATGCCATAACAATTTGTGTGTAGAACTTATATAGTCTAAGATAGAACTAAGATAGTCTGAGATAGAACTAAGATAGTCTGAGATAGAACTAAGATGTCAAGGATCCAAACTGAGCAACTCAAGGTGCCATTCCCCTCCCTCCCCCATTCCGTGTATTATATATGTCAGGTGATATTGTGTTGATGTCTTTGGTGTACGTGTTGACAGAAATGCTGCATGTCTGTGAAATTTGATTTGGTGGTCTGCACCCAATGGTACAGTCATGTCTTTATTTGAATAAACATTCCAGTATTCCAATTTGGTATTGGATAGCCAAATATTCCAATTGGCTTTCTTGTCTTACTATACAGCATTAAATTTAATTCATAAGTGACAAATGTAAAAAGAACCTTACATTCCAACTTCATGTTTGTGACCTTACAATGTATATATTGCAGTATATAACTTTAATAGAAATGCAGCTATTAAGTTAAGTAAATTACTGGACATAAAAATTTGCATGATGCCAATGCATGATAAATATCTAAGATTTGTATAATGTTAATATCACAATTACAAAGTGATTTCAGTGTTATTTTGTATCTTATTAAACAACAAAAGATAAAGTGCATGCATTCATGATACATAATGGAAATAAATGACTCTGTTTTACAGATTTACAAAGATGGCAAAGTATAATAAACTTTTGATTAACACATTTATGAGACAGAATAAAGTTTGAACGATTGAAGTTTAACTGTGTTTGTTTTCGTAACTTGATTTACTCGTTGTTATTACCGTATGATTACTGTGATCAGTATTTCGTGAAGTGTATTTGTGACCATGTTTTAACTTGTTGATGTTTGTTTGCCAGATGGCTTTCTTGGTAAGACCAATGATGTTCATTTCTGCTTTTAAATGTACTGTAGTGACCTGGTGTTTGTTCACAGTCCACTTAGATCGGTATACGTTCATTTGAGCATTTCACAATAAAGTCGTTTTTAATTGTTTTATCCTCAGTACTAACTGGCAATGGTTATACTTAACATTTTTAGATTTACTTGGTTTTTTATAAAGTTTAACATAATTTGTGGCAAAAGGTTTTGGTGGGTATTTATTTATAGGGTTTACTTATATATTTTACAGTAACTTTATTTTGTTGCTTATATTCAATTAAGTTTCAGCTGTTTGATGTGTCCAAGACATGAATTGCTGTTAGTGAGAGAGAAGCCAGTGAAGTGGCCTTATGACACTACAGCATTAAACCATTATAATTCACACTTCAGCATTGAGCCATTAAAACTCACACTTCAGCATTGAATCATTAAAACTCATACTTCACCAGTGAGCTATTAAAACTCACACTTTACCATTGAGCCAATAATACTCACACTTCACCAATGAGCTGTTAAAACTTACACTTTACCATTGAGCCATTAAAACTCATACTTCAGCATTGAACCATTAAAACTTGTACTTTACCATTGAGCCATTAAAACTCACACTTCAGCATTGAACCATTAATATTCACACTTCACCAATGAGCTGTTAAAACTCACACTTCAACACTGAGTCATTAAAACTTATGCTTCAGCATTCAACAACCATTAATACTTACATTTTACCACTGAGCTGTTAAAACTCACACTTCACCATAGAGCCATAAAGATTCACACTCTGCCATTGAGATATTAAAAAACTCACACTTTGGTACAATGCTTAAGATAATGTTATTATGTTTTACTGTCATTAATTTTTATTACTTTATTTTAATGTTTTTCTTATTGCCTGAATAAAATATGATACATGTATTGTTATGGAATTAAAATAATTACATTGTACAAAAAAAAAAAAACTTAGTCGGCTGTCAGTTTATTTACCAAACAATGAAGTATCTCACTGATTGTATTACATGACCGTTAAAGTGAAATGTGTTTACACATTGTTTTCTTTCAAAGGTGGAATTGTGAAGTGCTCATATAGACATTGCATGAATGTTTTTAAATTTGGTAAAACACATTATATACATGTAGTAGCATAATTTAGATTAAATCAAAGTATATAAATACATATTGTACAATTATTATTTCTTTATGTTTTTCTTAACAGCAGTCTTATGGACGTTAGAGCACACCAGTAGTGAAAATAATATATTGACCACATGTATTTATACCCCAAGACTAAATGTGTATAGAGGACATATTATGTTAACACTGCCCATTCCAGCATTTGACTTCCAGTGACTTGGTTCAAGTTTTTGTTGTACTTAGACTAAGTTTTGTTGTTCACTGCAAACTCATTGTGAATTTTTCACTCACTCGATCCATTTGGAAAGCCTTTTGTATTCAATATTTCCATCTGTGCTTTTTATGCCTTTCTAATTTTTGTCTACATTCAAATTCAGATTTATCTAAGTATTTTTTAAAATAAAGTTCTTATTTAGTTGAAATATTTTGTATGGCAGAGATTACAAATGGACCCAGTTTTGTATAATACGTGTATAAAGGAAATTGCTCAAATATTGGTGGTGCCAAAGTCACAGGTTCTGTTATTTCTTTTCTAAAAACATGTCATCCGTATTTATTATTTATTACTCAATTTCAATCAATCAATCAATCAATCAATCAATCAAAGGGTTTGACATGCACATTCAGAAGAAGCTGTTGTACTAATTTAAATATTTATGCACCAGTAAAAAATATAACACTTAAACATGTAAACATAAACCCCCATTTTATAACAGTTTAATTAAAATATATATATGCAACTGCTTATTATACCTATTGTCTGTTTATTACTATGGAATTGTTTTTAACATTTTATGAAAAGTTTTTTTCTAGTCTAAAGACATGGAGGTGCAAACCCATAACATTGACCCTAAGACTAGTGACTGGTTCATTAATGTGATAAAATCACTATACTGTAACCCTAGTTTTATATGCACATGTGTTAAATATATATTATTAGTTTCATAATTATATTTAGTCTATATATACACTGTACTAGTAGTTTGAATGTTATTATCTATTGCCTGGTTCTGGTTATTAAAATGTATGTATGTAGTTTATGGAATTATGAAGATTTCTATTACAATATTTGGTTCCAGAATGTGTATTTGCCTGCAGAAAAAAAAAGCTTTTCAGTATATTAATTCAGCCCTGTAGTTTATGGATTATTGTTATATCCAGTTTCCCTTTGCAGGTTTTTTTTTCTCTTTTTTTTTTCTCTATTGGTCCCTGTGATTTGTTTTGTTAATTGCTGAATCCTGCCTCCTGAAATCTTACTTTCATTCTTCATTTTGTGTCTAATTATATTAGAATGTTTTCTCTCCCACACTTTCTATCTCACTCTCTCACTCTCTCTCTCTCTCTCTTTCTTTATCTCTCTTTCATTCTGTTGTGTGTAATAATTTAAGAATACTTCCTCTCACATGCTTTCTCTCTTTCTCTCTCTCTCTTTCTCTCTCTCTCTCTCTTTCTTTA
>JAECMU010048945.1:7311-19330 GCA_016106625.1 Dracogyra subfuscus | reverse complement strand
CTCTCTCTCTCTCTCTCTCTCTCTCTCTCTCTCTCTCTCTCTCTCTCTCTCTCTCTCTCTCTCTCTCTCTCTCGCATTCTGTTGTGTGTAATAATTTAAGAATACTTCCTCTCACATGCTTTTTCTCTCTCTTTTTCTTTCTTTCTTTCATTCATTCATTCTTTCTCTAGTCTTACCAGTACTCTCTTCTGTTTGTAATGCTCTTTCTATCTCCCTTATCTTGCTTTCCTTTAGTACATACATGAAGATTATTATCTGAGCTTATATACCATATGAAACATGAGTTTATAAATAGGTTTAAGCTATTTGAGAGCAAGACTCCATAGCCACTATTGAAAGCTTATAGATGCTTATCGTCAATGGTTTGCATGAAATTATCATTACTCAGGAATTACAGCATGCAAAATGCTGTACAAAGTTATTAGATGGAGCCATATATCCACAAAATTATTATGTCAAGGGAGAAAATAAAAAATTTAATTTTTATTCCAAGTTAAAGTAATTTTGTTAGCAGACCCATAAACATATATTTAATTGGATATGTGTTTTTCCATTTCCTTTGTCACCCTTATTAATTTGGAAGAAGTTAAATTATTTTTGTGGTGATAGAGGAATTTGTTTTATAAAATCTTTGCTACATTTGATATAAGTGTAACTATTTCATATTGAAGATTTTTTTTAAATACCGTACATTATATAACCGCAAGAGATAATATAAGTTTCATAGTAAGTTTATCTTTCAGGACACAACTGTAGCCTGTGTCTGTTTTCATATCCCTATCAGGATTAATTATTTTCGTATTTAAATGTTTATTTGTTTGATGGTTATTATTAACTGTTCTGTTTTTGTCATATTGTTCTTGTTGTTGATGTCATATATATGCAGATGTTTGGTTTAACATATTGTGTTATTAGTCAAAGTTAAATATTAAGATGTTTCAACCAGTTTGTAACATTTGTCTTTTCAGAGTTCGCCTTCCCTGGTTTTTCAATGGATACAGTCAGAAGCATGGTTGCAATGCACGATGTATCTTTTCTATGGACAAGATTTCTTTGTAGTCATACTAGCTGTATATGCTGGTATTGCAGTCTATTTTTGATAATCAGCTCAATACATTTGACTTCAGCGCTCAAAGTTTTTGTTAGGGTTACCTCACCCGTAGTCCATATTAGTTCAGTCTCTTCCCATTGACAAGTTCAGCATGGGTATCCCTAACAGGAGCCATAACTCTTTCTGGCATAGCTCCCTGGGTCATTGAGACATACAAGCCTCCGCACCATGTCAAGAAATGGACCATGAAAAGAAGATTTCTTTGTTATATCCATAATTTCAAATTAACATATTTGTTCCCATTTTATCAAATTTATCAAATGTCATTATATTTAAGAAGGACCTCCATCTCATTGTGAGCAATGACGTGCATCACAGTTTGTTAGTGTGTAATCATCTGAGAGCAACAAAGAACGATATATACTTGGAAAATAAATATGATAGAAACACATTTAAATTCTTTTCCCAGTTTTATTTTGGCATGTTTGTTTGTTCTAATTTTTTAAAAGATGTACGTGTGATATACATTTTTTCACAGCTCTTTACACTGTATAAAAAAATAACCATATTTTGGTATTAGTATAAATAATAATTCTTTCAAAACATTAGGCAGAAGATAGAGGGAGAACTAGGGAGAGAGACTGGGGGGGGGGGAGCCGTGAAAGATGTTAAGAGTTAATAAAATAAGACTTCTTTCCCCAGTACATTGTCCAGCTCTAGGCCTATAGATAATAGAAACACATTTACAATGTCACTGCATGGGGCAGTCATTAAAATGGGATTTATTACATTGCTCTTTATTTGATGCCCAATGTTATGTATTTTCTTTTATGCTTGGATATTGTAAAATATTAATTAATTTCATGATTTGCATCCTTAGCCAGCTCTCAGGGTGACTTATCTGGTAAGCTTGGCTATGATGAGTTCAAATCACTGTGGGCGGACCTTAGGAGATGGAAAGTAAGTACATATGGTAGTTCACTGTTGACAGTAACTTTTAACTTTACCCTTGATGGCATGTGTTTGGTATTCATGCAGTTTTATATTCATTGAATCATTAAATGATAATTTTTAACACTTAATTACAAAACAACATTAATTACAAAGCAATAATTATAATATAATTACAATATAAATAACAAAATTTGTTTTACTCACCCAAATATGTTCTCATACCTATATTCAAATTTGTTTTTAAACATATGAACATACATATGGTAAAATATTAACATAAAATAAAAAGTTGAAAATTTGAATATTGGAAGTACTATTTCCTTGTTTTGTAAAAGATGATTTTAATATTTATAAATTTATTTTTAACAGGGAGTGTTCAAGCAGTTTGACCGTGATCAAAGTGGAAACCTTAGTTCCTTTGAGTTGAGAAGTGCACTTAATTCTGTTGGTAAGAAATTCTGCTTTTTGCCATTAAAATATTTTCTCTGATCTGTGTAATATATTAAAATAATTGGATTTTGTTCTCAGCTGCAATACATTTGCTAAAGTCCTTCCTTGAATTGTTGTTTATTCTATAGTATTTTGGACTACGGTTGACTGGTCTCAGATTCACATCCCAGTACCTGCTTAAACCCAGTGTTTTTTAATGGCTAAAGGGGGGGGGGGGGTGGAGGGAGAGATGTAAAGCCATTACTCATAATCATCTATTACTAAAAATTCATTCTGGTTCTAAGTCTTAAACAGAGATCCCAACAAGTGAAAATATAAGCAGGAAAATTATTTAAAGATAAAATATATTGTACACTGTATTTTATTAACTGTACAATTTTTTTGTGTAACACATTGTATTTATATTATGTTATACAGTGTATTATAATAAAAAAATTATACAAATGTATCACATTATTGCTTGCTTGTGTATTGCATTATATTACATTACATTGTATTGTTATAAATTGTATTGTATTGTTATTATTTGATGTGTATACCAAGAGAAAATAGTCTAGCAATTTGGTACTACTGCATTCTACTTTAAAATACAAGCTGCATTCAGTGATGTCACAGATGCACATTTCAATTTGTATTGAAAAATCTCCTATTATTTATAGTAACAATCCATCCATCAGTTAAATCCAGCATGTGATTTCACTTTGAAACTCACATATTTTCTGTTAAGTTCATTTACCAACTTGTTTTTAATCTTAGTGTATTATGTTCTGTATTTTGTATTACCACAGGATTTCATGTGAGCAACCAGACCCTGAGATCTCTGGTGATGAGGTACAGCAACAAGGAAGGACAGATTGAGTTTGGAGATTTTATAATGTGTGCAGTCAGGCTGAAGACCATGTTGTGTAAGTCAGCATACAAGAATGTCAATTTTATTTGCCATAATTCACATATTTTAAAAATATGCCACTTTATTTTTTTTTATAAGTGGGGAGTGATGCACCATTTCATGGGTGACTTAAAACCAGGCAAGCGGGCAGCATAACCCAGTGGTACAGTGCCCGCCTGATGCACGGTCGGTCTAGGATCGATCCCCGTCAGCTAACCACTGGGGTTTTTCTCGACATAACCTTATGTCCGACGCCGATATAACCGTAAATATAATGTGCTGAGTGCGTCGTTAAACAAAACAAAACAAAACAAAATAAAACCAGGCATGGTGGAAGCAAGTAGCCATTGGGTGAGCTCACTGTGATCAAGTGCACAAAGTTTTTAGGAGGGTCTAAGGTTATGCTTAAGATTTACTACCAGTAATATTTTTGGACAGTACGATACAAGTAAAGACAGGAAAGTGTTGTTTCATTAACAGTGAAAATACATCATATACATTCTGTTTTCATTTTAGCTTCTTTCAAGTCCATGGATGTTCAAGGCCAAGGAGTTGCAGCGTTTGATATTGAAACAGTGAGTTTTTTGTCTGTCTTCTTTATTATAAAGCCAGTCCTGAGAGTGGTGCAGGAAGGATGTAATATTCTTGTGTTATGCTTGCATCGGCCATATATACTTGACTAATTCATTTATCCTGAAGAAATATCCTCCACCTCAGTGTCAGCACTGTTAGTGTAGTCTGACAGTACGTCACATTTTGGTGGAGTGCAATCATCGAAAGCAAACTAGAAAATATATAATTTGTAACGAAATGAGATGGAATCATTTTGATTCCATCCTGAACTTGTGTTCAGTTTTTAAGAGATACTGAGTTTCATCCCATATTTTAAATTTACTCATCTGTGATATTTATATTTTCACTGTTTATTTGAAATTTTAAACTTTTATATTGATATTGATATTCACATCATTGGTGCATTTACCTTAGTTTGACGCCCAATAATCAATGCATTTTTCATGCTGGGGTGTCGTTAAACATTCATTCATTCACTCTTTTATTATTATAAATATTTATCATAATGAATGTTCATAAACAGAAGAAACACAGTGCAAACTCTGTGTGCCATTTTTGATGCTTATTCTTACATGGACAGAATACCTACATTCAATCCTAACAATTAAATTCAGTTGTATAATATAACAAAAATATGTTTGAATATTTTCTTCAGGCTCAAACATGTTTGTTGTACATTTGTTTCATAAACTTAATTTAGACTTAATATAATTATTTTTGTTCATAATTAAATTGCATAAATATATTACTGTCATGACATGTATTTATTATGTTGTATAACTTGTGCCTAATCCATCTGGGTTGGGGTTTTTTTAAAAGCAATACAATCTGGTGCCATCAATCAACTGAGACTGTATTGTAGGGATAAAGTTCATTAACAATATAGTGTAATATCAGGCCAACCAGCATTTACTTTTCCTTATGATCAGTCATTGTTCTTGGTATTCATTCAATCAGATGCATTTGGTTACATATCTGAAGGAATTGCCTTTGTTATTTAGTAAATGTTTTAACCATGTCAACCTGTTGCTAGGTGAAAGTATTAATCACGTAGGCAGCTAAGGCCAACATGTAGTATTTGACAGCTGTCAAACAACACTATGCAAGTTTCAGACATGAATATCAACCATTATTTTATTTTTTTCTGTGTGATTTTAATTTTATTTTTAGGCTAAATATAGTTGCAGAAATATAATATGAGGATGTGAGATATCAGTGCAAAACAAATAAGCACCAATCAACCATTCAGATTGCTATAAAATATATAGATGGAAAGAAAACTTAATTCCTGAATTTACAAAGCCTGTTTATATCTTGCACGCATGTAACTACATACATTTACAATGCTTAAACATCTGCATTTAAGAAAAACAGACCGAGTAAATTCAGACCTTAATCAATGTTTTGTATTTAACTGGTTTTACATTATGCATTTCTTTCTTTTTTTCAGTTCACCCAGATCACAATGTATTCATGAATGTTGTTCTCAACCCTCAACGTGCTGTTGTTGTTATGAGTAAAGCTGAACAAAACCACATCATACTCAAATATCTGTTGTTTTACTGTTGTGGACTTTTTTAATTATTGTGTGTCATGCTTATTGTACATTCAAACACCTGTTCTAAAAAAAAATCTAGTCTTCTAGGGCAGTTTTTCTTCTAAGACGGCCTTTACACATCCTTTATACATTATTGTTATCGAAATTCTGATTCATTATTTCAATTGTGGGTTGGGTAATATGTTGGTATATTAGTATATGCTTGCATTCACTTTCTGAAATGTTAAGCTATGTGGTAAAAAAAATTAATTCATGAAAAAGAATTTGAAGAAATCTTGCCATATAATGATAATACTGATTCACTCAACTGAATTTCAACTCAAAATAATTTTATTTTGTCTCTTTTAATTAATGGTGAGTAGAGATACAATAGTAACATGTCTTCCATGATATAGAAAATGAACTGTTAAATTTAGCAGCTGGTGATACACAGGTATATGTGATAACCAGCAAGTGAAATTGTGTTTAATGTAAAAGAAAAAGATTATAACAATAAACTACTGTAACGGGAAAATCAGGATTTTGTTCAATATGACCAAATATGCCAGAAATATTTGCAGCATGTTTGTGTATCATCATTAGTCTATGGAGATGAATGATGGAGGTTTCTTGATATTTCAGCATTAAACCGTTACTCTTTTAAAGGATATATGAAAAATATAAAGATGTTAACCTAAATGCAAATCTGGGTAAAGGTGTATTAATAGCAGCATGAGGAAATTTCAAGGTGCTATGTTTTACTTATGTGAAATATTTTTCTCGAAGTGAAAAATCAGTATCTCTGTTACCTATTAGCATGCATATCATAAATGCTGTTTGTATTTGAATCAAATTATGACTTCTTAATTTAATATTCCTGTAAATTATGAAAATTTTGTTGATTCTTGTCAAAGCCTTATAATCATGAAACCCCACAAATGCATGTAGCTTTCAAAAATGAACCAATTCCTTTATGAGTCCTAATGTAATTATTCAATTTGCCACCGGTAAATATATAGTGTTCACAGTGAAAACTGAAAATTATGGACAGAACATGCTTAAATCTATACACCGAATGTATCATTTTTGGCATGGTTGAGAAAACCATAAAGATGCCACATTGATATACCATTAATGTCTTAGACCGAACTGTTGTTTGGTAGTAAACATAATGGTAATGAAATGTGAGCAGGCGTCTTGAAATTGAAGTTTGTGTTGTACGGGCAAATGTTCACCGAGGCCTTTGTTATGCATATTTCTTTTCATAAATTAACTGTTTGCCATAAACATTTTTCAGCACTTTGCTTGTTTAATACTAAGCTGTGATCTTTGTTATATTTATACTGTTTATATTATCGTGGTTCATGTTTTTGAAACTGTATGAAACCGGCCATTTATTAACAATTAGTTTTCCGCGATTTGATGCATTTTTTCATTCTTGTTAAGAAACTTTTTTAATATATGCATTCATAATGTGGTACACAGGGTTATCGGTTGACATACATATGCAATTTTAAGACTAATAAATTCATCTAGAGATAACAATTTATAAAAAATTTTTATTTATGGATGTAATAATTGCCTGTTTTATAGAACTTAAATTTAATATGTAGCTAAAGTTGTTATGGAAACATTATTGGCATAAATAGCATAAAGAAGCAACAAAAGGACCTTCAATTTAGAAAAAAAAGCAAAAATAAACTACAATATTACTGCTGTCTTATATTCCATATTTTTCAGTTAAAAAGAAACAGCTAAATATCAGTATATCAGAGCACTTGTATATATTATTCTGATCTAATATAAACTCATAATATGCAACTTTTAATATTAGTAATTTAACTACTTATGTCCAATTCCCTTTTCCCCTGTATTAGAAGATTGACTATATGGTCTTTGTTTTGTGCAGTATTTATCAGAATTAATGTTTACAATGTATCAATGTTTATGTAATAGTTACTGTTAGTAACAATAAATAATGTTGCATAATTGTCTTACTGTTTTGTTATTCGATAAACTTTATAGTATTAATTTTTTTTAATGATTTGATCCTGTTGTATTTTGTAACAGTAATGCATTTGACTTGGTTAATAAATGTACTGATGAACATAGTCTATACTCCCGTGTGCCATATTAAAAATTCATCCAGCACAGTTCCTCATACATTTAATACCATCTGAAATATCAACAACTCAAAAAAGGTTATCCTGGATTCTATCTTTAAAAAATTGATTTCTGAATTAGTTGTTTGACTTCTATATTGGTGACAATCATTTGTTTAAAAACAAAACAAACAAAAAAACTAGTGTGTTACAGGAAATCATTGGATGAACAATAAATGAAAACAATACATTGATGAGAAATAAAGCAGTTTTGGTATGCTATAATCAAGCAAACTTGTGTTTTTATGTTATCCATGACAAGGTTCATTGAAAAATACCCACAGCATATTTATATTTTGTGGGTGTGAAGGATGCAGTGTTAAAATATTACCATGGTAACACCTTGCTGAACAAACGTGAAGTTGAAATGTGTGTGAATAACCTATTATATAACTTCTTGTCTTGTCCATAACAATTTTCCATTTTTATACTAATGTTTGACAATTATGTAGCCACTTCCCTTGCCTGAGAATAAAATAGGATTTTTGGTTCAATTTTTTTATTATTATTATTATTAGTGTTATGAACTACATGTACTTTGAACATAATTTTAATGGTTAGTATGTCAATAAATATACTAACATCTTAAATACTTAATTTGCTTATGTCTTTTGTAACTGTATCCATGTAAATGTTTGTAAAATATTTTTTTACTCTTTTGTTTTGGTTTTATTGGTCACTTAATATATTAATTTGCGAATGCAATCCGCTGATGCAGGTTATTTCTTTCAACTGAATTATTTGTGGGTTTTGTCCTCAATTGTAACTTTTATTGTTAGCTAGAAAATGTGTATTAATTTTGTGAATGCAATCCACTATTACGGGTGTTAACTTAATCATATTTCAAAATGCAAACTTCTTATATAAACCTGAAGATGTTTGGTATACCACTGCTTCGATTTGCTTTTTTAAAATACATATTTCAACTTCTCAGCTTCCATTGTGCTAGTATAGCCTTTAATACATCAATGTTGAACATTAGTTCAGATATTTTTTTAAATAATATATAACTACTTGGAGTGTCTGTAGGTATTAGTTGTAAGTTATAGATTAGTGCATTATTAATTTATGGTATCTATCTTATTTGTGTTCTTTTGTGCATAAATTTATGACCAGAGTTTAGAGATTTTATTTTCATTCTATCAACTCATATAAAAGCATCCAAATATATGTAAATGTAAGGAAAACAAATAGAAAAACTATTGTTGAAAAGGGGTATTTATTTATTATGGGAGTTAAATAATGTTGGTGTGCTTTTTTTAATGGGCTATTGTAACTAAATATTGCTTTTGTAAAATGCTGCAAACAGTATCAAGAACTACAATGATGGTTACAATTGGAGTGTTTCTAATAACATAGTTACGGAATATTAACAGAATAGTACATATCAGATCCACAGGCACCCTCAGACTGCTACAAACCCTTCCAGTTGTCTTTATTAAATATACTGATGGAGAGAAATATGGGTATTATAATGTATTGGTAGCGTAGTAATGTCGACAGGTGTAAAATATGAAGATATCACATGGGAATGAATATCGGTAATGTTGATTGAATGTCAGTAACACGATTAACTTCCTGATATTATGGACGAGGGTTCTGGTTGCAGTCAGTATTTGCTGTTATTCTGTTTTGGCCTTGTTTTGTTTATTTCAGTCAGTATATAGTGTAATACCTCACTTTTGCTGTTATTATTTATGTGCTTCTTCTTTCCATCAAACTATCATCAGTATATACATCAATGTTACACCTCACGGCTGTTGTTTGAGGGTACCTGTGATCAGATTACTGGTGGAGGAACTTGTGTTGTTTAGTATAGTGTGTCTGTTATTGTGAGAGTAGCTAAAATGACACATACTTATGTGGGAGTACTAGATTAGAGACAGATTTGTTAAAGACTAGATTTTAGAAATACAGTCAACCTTGTTAAGCAGCCAGCTGACAAAGAGTATCAACAAGTGGCCTCTTAAAGCAGGTGGCTGCTTCATATAGGTTTATGTGTACTATATTAGTTGCTTGGGTGGATATTGATGCGGTCTATTAACAGGTGCATCACCAGAAATGTTTTACCAGGTTCCAAATGGACCAATACTGGTACATTTTTGGCTAATATATATTTATTATTTAAAGGCAAAGAACTGAATAAAAATAATAAAAGGTGAACAAAATTGCTAAAAGGGAGTTCTTATACATCTCCTTGGTGATATACCAGGTTAAGACAGGTGACTGCTTAATGGAGGTGGCTGCTTTGGCTGGATTGACTGTATTGTATTTAACTCTGATCAGCAGTGATGGTCTGCTATGCTTCATGAGCTAATAATAACTGGTACTGAATTTACCAAGCTGTAGTTGTAGATTTGTTAACAGTTTTCTTTTTGTTGTAAATTGTCGCCCATATTTCTGCTATTGCAGATATACCTTGTAACCTTATAAAATAAATTTTGAAAAATGTTATCTTTGGCTTTGTGTGTGTGAATATTATATATTACTTTGACTTTGGTACCCAATAGCATAATCATGGAGTGAGATGTAGCCTAGTGTTAAAGCACTTACCTGATGATATGAGGTCTGTTAAGGATCGATCCCCGTCAATGGGCCTCATTGGGCTATTTCTCTTTCCAGCCAATGCTCCATAACTAGTGCAACAAAGGCCATGGTGTGTACTACCCTGTCTATGGCATGCCGCATATAAAAGATCCCTTGCTGCTAATTGGAAAAAGGAGCCAATTGTGTGGTGGCAGAGGGTTTCCTCTTATTATTTGTGTGGTCATTAACCATATGTCCGACATCATATAACCATAATTAAAATGTGTTGAGTGCATTGTTAAATAAAAAAATAAACCTTCCTTCCAATAACACTGCAATTCTGTGTCAGTTCAAATGTCAAACAGGTCTTGAGCACAACCATGTGTGAACTGGCCAGGATTAATTGTATACATTTGTGATTAAGATGTTAAAAATGTAATAATAATACTTTGTTCACAATCAAAGATAGGATCAAACAAAATTCACTTTTCTTTCTAAAAATTAAATTGTGAAAAATTACTAATGAAGAATTATTCTTACAAAAGGTTTTGGTCAGTTAATAAATGTGTTGCATACTTCAGTGCAAACATTTGAGTATAGCTGGTGACCTGTAGTGTATTTCTAGTTTACCACAAGACGATCTGTAAAGACGACACTCGACATATAAATATATTTTGCCTTCTAAAGAATTTGATACAATTGTTCAAGCTGGCCAAGTTACTTTTTAAGGTCACTAAACATTCAATATAGTCACAGTGGTATCTGGATATAGTTGACCTTATTGTTGCTGTTTTATTAACAGCGATGTTAATTTTTCACAGATTTGCAGATTTCCAACATTTTTGTGTTCATTTTTTAAAATTATGTTGGCACTAAAAACTACTACTTTCGGACAGGACATATTCATTGTGTAAGTGCTTTTATAACTTGCTGTGTGCTACAAACTACAATTTTATGAGCTTCTCTTGTTTAATTTGTGCTGGGGTGTCGTTAAACAAACATTCATTCATTCATTCATTCGCTTGTTTAGAGATTTTTTGCTTCATTCGATGTCACAGGTTTTTTTGTGGGTTTTTTTCTGGTTGGGGGGGGGATAACTGGCTCCAGATTATATCTTTTAAACAGCATCCTATGTAGTTATTTTCTAACCTGATGTAATTCCTAAGTATGATATCATTAAGCTTAATGCTAATGAGGCTTCATTAGTGGTATGGTTAAGCCATCGGACATACGGCTGGTAGGTGCTGAGTTTGCCACTCAGTACCGGCTTCCACACAGATATTCTCTCTAATTAACCACTAACAACTAACCCACTGTCCTGGACAAACAGCCCAAATAGCTGAGGTGTGTGCCCAGGAAAGCATGCTTGAACCTTAACTGGATACAAGCATGGAAATAAGTTCAATGAATGAAAATGAATGAGGTCCTGACTTTGTTAGTATGTGATGCATTTTGTGTTTCAGGTATTAATTAAGCTATGCTATCCATTTTCCAGGACACAGAAAATGCTAGCTATGTATTATGTAACAAAGAAAACAAACTTCACAACTGTGTTAAATCTACATTCCAAACAAAACAGCATTGATTTGATGCAAGTAAAATACTATTTAAAAGCAAAGAATCTTTCTTGAAATACAAAACTATGTAAATAGAAAACATCATTTTCATATAAGTCTATTCAATCAAACAGTATATGTATTCAAATGATATTCAGATATGGTATCTCCTAGATGTACTAAACTAATTTCATGTAAAACAATATTAAAATACTAGTTCATAATTAGTTCACATAGACTGGCTGATTATATTTACAAAATTTCATTAATGTTTTGTGAAAGAAACACAGCATACTCTTCCGGTATAGACACAGGCCCATA
>JAECMU010048895.1:0-12847 GCA_016106625.1 Dracogyra subfuscus | reverse complement strand
CCCCCCCCCCCCCAGTCAAAAAAGTTAGCTACGGCCCTGGTTTATTGTGGTGCACTTGAGAATATCTACGAGAATAAGGTCCGATCCGAATGGACGAAATCTGTGTGGCACAAATTGTCTGTGGGTAAAATATACCATAATGTACCTACCACCTATAACTAGTTTCTTCGTTATAGTATACCAGTAAATAAAGATAATTAAAATATGCGGTAGTGTTAAAAAAAAACACCTAGGGTCTGCCATTTTAACCGCAAATGAACACCCCTTGTCTTTTTTTCGCATTTGAATTCTATTCCATTCCTTATATGTATAGGATATGTGAGGCAGGCTACTCAATTGAAACCGGTCGAACCACCGAGTAAATGTACCGAAGCTGTTGAAGAGTCCAAGTATTCCGCTGCCACTGATCTCACTGATGTAACTATTATCGTGCACGAGAAGCGACTCTACTTCTTCAGTGACATACTTCATCGAAGTTCGTCATGGTTCGCCGACAAGCTGGATGAAATAGGTGAACTTGGAGAAATATCACTGGATGTTGGAAGTTATAATGAAATATCAAGAATGTTAGGATTCTTGGATCCTACAAATGAAGATAAATCTTTTGTCAACGGTATGTGTTGTACGCTAGCATTTATTAATAAATGTATTCTGAATATCAAAATAACCTATATATAAACGATATTTTTCTTTGGACAATTCATATTTCATGTCATTCCAATGTTCAGTTTCTGTGATTCCAGTTTTGAGTTGATGATATTTTGAATTTCATTTTTTTTTGTTCAACGACACACTCAACACATTATAATGACGGTTATATCGGCGTCGGACATATGGGTATGTCGAGAAAAAAACCCAGTGGTTAGCTGACGGGGATCGATCCTAGACCGACCGCGCATCAGGCAGGCACTGTACCACTGGACTATACTGCCCACTTTGAATTTCGAATGTTTGTTATTCTGATTTTAAGTTAATTTTTGGATACATCGTCGCATAAAGACCGTATACTAATTTATTGTTCCGATTTCCATTTATGTTTTGATTTTCAGTTTGAATAATTCCGATTTGACTTCATATTATTCCAGTTTTCAATTAATTTTATTTGGTTTTTCAGTTCATGTTATTCTGATGTTCAATTCATGTAGTCCGGGAGCTAGCAGAGATTTGTATTACATCTCGAGTACAAAAGGTTTGAGAGCTAAAATCTTTAGTTAGTGGGATGGGGACCTCCAAATGACCATTCTTAAGTTTTCCAATTGGTGCATTAAGCAGGGGGCGCTGCTTAAAGGACCCCCCCTCCCCCAAAATCAGTTTAAATTACATTTTTGAGTACATCGATCAAACTGGTGCCAAAAGTTTAATTTTGGCACTGTGATTACAGATGTGCCATTCATAAGTGACGAATTTGGTGCAAAACCCATTTAAGAACGCCCTAAAGGGAGCGCTACTTTCACATTTAAATCACATTTTGAGTACATCAATGAAAATTTGTGGAAATGTTCTTTAGACCATCCTGATGAAGGATCACTAGTTCTTAAGTGTCGAATTTGGTGCAAAACCCATTTAAGAACGCCCTAAAGGGGGCGCTATTTTTAGCACATTTAAAACACATCTTAAGTACATCAATGAAACTTTGTGGTAATGTTCTTTAGATCATCCTGATGAAGGATCACTAGTTCTTAAGTGTCGAATTTGGTGCAAAACCCATTTAAGAAGGGTGCCAAGATCAAATATGGCCAAATTCCGGTTAAAGGGACATACCCTAGCTTTTAAACACTAAGACATATTTTTACTATTACGCCATTTTTGATAAATGAAATCATACTTTACTTAGATTTTATGGTTTAGATTATCAATTTCCGTACATTGTAAGTGGTTATGGTCATGATGGTGTTTTTTATATCACAAAATGCATTTCTCATAGTTTTAAAAACGCACATGTGTTTGAGAAGTAACAGTTATGGAGCCGAGTTTTAGTCTATTTGTAGAGGGTATTTCACCATTTCAGAGTCAGACTCATGTTTAACTCAATTGTAACTTTATCCAAATGTGTTACAGGATTATAGATTAAATCAACTTAGTGTTAATTATCACGGGTTAAAACTAGGGTCTGTCCCTTTAAGGAGGAAATTAAGATAATTAGAAAGCAGGTCATGCTAAAAAAAAGGAGATAATTTCAAATTGAATATTATTGTTTCTTGTAATTAAACTAATCAAGTGTGTAAGATTCTATAAGATATCAAATTTTGCATTACATTCTGAATTTAAAGT
Source organism: Dracogyra subfuscus (assembly GCA_016106625.1). NCBI lineage: Eukaryota > Metazoa > Mollusca > Gastropoda > Neomphalida > Peltospiridae > Dracogyra > Dracogyra subfuscus. Next base: position 10,576 of record JAECMU010048895.1, on the reverse strand, counting down.
AATGCCCTGTGTGGTAAATTGTGTTTGAAATCATATTATGCTCTCAGCTAACATACTAAGTACCGGTACATGTATACGTTTGAGACATAAATGATTTAAACATATAGTATACCTTAAAATTTGAGCTCTGATAGAATAGAAGAACAAAGAAACATCAATTTAACTTTTCTTTATCTATTACATACAAAATCGATTGTGACATGTAGATCTGGCACCAATACCTATAAAGAGCATCATGGTCAGATTTGAATTACACGCAGACTTAGCATCAAAGATAGATTCTTCTAGGTGATTGATACTTGTAGATTTGTGTCAACATGATTCTGTATAGGATCGATCCCCGTCAGCTAACCACTCGACATAACCATATGTCCGACGCCAATATAACCGTAATTATAATGTGTTGAGTGCATCGTTAAACCAATTGTGTTTTTTTTAAACAAAAAGTGGAGCTGGCATTTCTTTCAAACACATTCAGTGCATTTGGAACAAACACAATAAAGCATGCAATTTAAACAGGTTTCCTAGTCTAATGTTTCATTCTTTCAGCATCAAGGATCCACTAAGTATAACTATTGTGGCAAAACATTTGTATTGTGCATTAACATGCTTATGTTCAAGTGGTTATTTTGGTTATGCTCTTTGGAAACCATATTTTTATTATATGTCAACTATGCAATGATTTATAATGAAAACATGCTATGCTAAATTTTGATATCCATATCCACATCATGATAATTTACTGATATCAGACTATCGCTAAAACTTACAAGACAAACCGCTAATGAGTCACACTCACATAATATTCATAGACAAACATTCTATTCCTATACTGTGAACATGTCTATGATGTGAGTTCATTAGTATCTATTAGTATAGGTATAATTATGGTTTCAGCTTGAATATGACTGTCTGTTACAGAATTTTAGTCATTCTCATCTGAACTGACATGTTCATCTGGAGACACACTTTCTATGTCTACCTCCACTTCCTTGTCCATTGTCTCTAATTCCTCTGTCTCTGGGATAAGGCTTTCGAGGGTTGCCCCCATTGTAATGGTCATCAACTAATTGCCAGCCATTTTCTTCAGTGGAAAGCTGCTCTATATGATTTTGATCTGCTGTAGCCCACATGCTGGCAACAAACAAAGCACGCTTTATGTGAGTATTGACTTCATCTTGGCAAGGTGGTAGTCCACTTGCATCCATGCTTCTCAAATTGGCTAACAGGTTTTTTTTTTTTCATTTTCCTTTGGTCCGTATGTCTTCATGAAACTCTGGTACATAATTACATAAACTTCTGAATAGTTGCTTTCATCATATTAGAAACTGTAGTGTTTGTTGTTATCACTCAGTCAGTAGTCAGGTTGCTTATCTAGTGTTGTGAAAGTCCTAATATTCCCTTTTTTTAAATGCTGATGTATAGACAGACCAAATGAAGGCATGGAAAGCTGGCAATGCAGCGTAAAGACCTGGTCCTAGCTCCTTACATATTGAAGTCACGCTGACGTAACGACAATTGTTCTTTGAAGCTATTCCAATGTCCATCCACGATGTTGACTGAAATCTATGGCAATGATACTGCAATATCTGTGTCGGATGCTCTGACCACTACATGTATGTCTCCATTCTAAAAATCAGCTGGTTGTTCCTTAATTCATCTACCATGTATCTCTGTATCACACCCTCTTTCACTTGGAAGTAAAAGCATTCCCTTGGGACAACTAGGAAGACTTCGTGATCCCCCAAAATGTTTGCATATGAAAGGTCTTGCCAATCATTGGCATGAAACTGGGGTAGCTGCTTTTTGAAACACCTGGACTTCAGGGCATCATTTAGATCTCTAGGCATTCATCTCTGCCCCGGCTCTGTGATGATGAAAGTTGTGTTGTCAGATCCCCACCTGTCCCTCTCCATGTCCTTAACTGAAGGCTGCGGATAATCATTAAAGACTATGTTTATGTGTTTGGCTGGCGATGTTAAACTCTGGTTAAGAATACTTCTGGCTAACCATCCGTATGTAGGGGGCAAATGTGGTGGCAAGCTATACAAAAGAAACTGATGAAAGCATTGACTTTCTTTGGCTCTGTTCAAAATCTTTCACTTTATTTTCCAAGATGTCAAATAGAGCACTCGGTCTTTGCCTTTACTTCGTCAATGCTGACCATGGACAGAGGTACTGGGATCATTGCAGCATGTCGAGTCTCTTCTTGGTGGCCTGCATAAGGAGACGGCCCATCAGATCACGTGTTCCTTTCAGAGCAAATTTTTTTGTGTTATTAGTCCAACGATTGGTTGCACATCCATCATTGTCATAAACGGTTTTCAGCTTTTCCTTCTTTACTGGGCTTTCAAACTTGTTTGGGTCATTCTCGCAATCATAACCACTTCCAATGTACGGCAATTGATAATCTAAACTATAAAATCTAAGTAAAGTATGATTTCAGTTATCAAAAATGGTGTAATAGTAAAATACATGTCTTAGTGTTTAAAAGCTAGGGTATGTCCCTTTAACCGGAATTTGATCTTGGCTTCCTTCTTAAATGGGTTTTGCACAAAATGAGTCACTTAAGAACTAGTGATCCTTCATCAGGATGGTCTAAAGAATATTTCCACAAAGTTTCATTAATGTACTTACGATGTGTTTTAAATGTGCTTAAAATAGCGCCCCCTTTAGGGCGTTCTTAAATTGGATTTGCACCAAATTCGACACTTAAGAACTAGTGATCCTTCGTCAGGATGGTCTAAAGAATATTTCCACAGTTTCATTAATGTACTTAAGATGTGTTTTAAATGTGCTAAAAATAGCGCCCCCTTTATGACGTTCTTAAATTGGATTTGCACCAAATTCGACACTTAAGAACTAATGATCCTTCATCAGGATGGTCTAAAGAATATTTCCACAAAGTTTCATTAATGTACTTAACATGTGTTTTAAATGTGCTAAAAATAGCGCCCCCTTTAGGGCGTTCTTAAATTGGTTTTGCACCAAATTCGACACTTAAGAACTAGTGATCCTTCATCAGGATGGTCTAAAGAACATTTCCACAAAGTTTCATTGATGTACTTAAGATGTGTTTTAAATGTGCTAAAAATAGCGCCCCCTTTAGGGCGTTCTTAAATGGGTTTTGCACCCAATTCAACACTTAAGAACTAGTGATCCTTCATCATGATGGTCTAAAGAACATTTCCACAAAGTTTCATTGATGTACTCAAAATGTGATTTAAATGTGAAAGTAGCGCCCCCTTTAGGGCGTTCTTAAATGGGTTTTGCACCAAATTCGTCACTTAAGAATGGCACATCTGTAATCACAGTGCCAAAATTAAACTTTTGGCACCAGTTTGATCGATGTACTCAAAAATGTAATTTAAACTGATTTTTGGGGGTCCTTTAAGCAGCGCCCCCTGCTTAATGCACCAATTGGAAAACTTAAGAATGGTCATTTGGAGGTCCCCATCCCACTAACAAAAGATTTTAGCGCTCAAACCTTTTGTACTCGAGATGTAATACAAATCTCTACTAGATCCCGCATTATGTCATTTTGAATTATTAATTTATGTCACTCTGATTTTCAGTTTATATCATTCTGATATTTTCCATTTTTAATGACTATTTGAAACTTTCAGTGGAAACTACCCTTCTGCTCTTTTGGCTGTCACTAGAGTATGACATCACAGTTTTACACGAAGCTTGCGAGAATTACCTAAAGACAAATATTTCACAGTTTGACGAACACGACTTGACTCGGTGTATTCTACTGGCCGACAGGGGACAGTGCTCAGAGTTGATGACAACAGCCATGAGAGAAACACGGAATTATCAGATATCAGCGGTAATCGCGACGGAGTCGTACACACAACTGGATACAAATACTCTTATCCAGCTGCTGAAATTCTATTTACAAGATATTAATTGAACAACTGGGAAAGCAGAAAGCAACTTCGTTTTTATTTCACACCTCGTGCTATTTTGTTTGTGCTTTTGGGGGCGGGCCGTAGCTCAGTGGTAAATCGCTCGCTTGGTGTGCGGTTAGTTTGGGATCGATCCACGTTAGTGGGCCCATTGGACTATTTCTCGTTCCAGCCAGTTCACCATGGCTGGTATATCAAAGGCCGTGGTATATGCTATCCTGTCTATTTGATGGTGCATATAAACGATTTCTTGTTAATAATGGAAATTTGTAGCGTGTTGTTTCCTCTAAGACTATATATTAAAATTATCAAATGTTAGACATCCAATTAGCCTATGATTAGTAAATCAATATACTCTAGTGGTGTCGTTAAACAAAACAAACTTATCTGCAAATAAAGTTTAAATTAAATTTGATTTTGTCAGAGATGTGCGTCTCACTGTGCCACACTCGGCAGTGCTCGCCTGAGGTGTGTGCGTCTCACTGTGCCACACTCAGAAGAGTGCTCGCCTGAGGTGTGTGTCTCACTGTGCCACACTCAGCAGAGTGCTCGCCTGAGGTGTGTGTCTCACTGTCCCACACTCGGCAGAGTGCTCGCCTAAGGTGTGTGTCTCATTGTGCCACACTCAGAAGAGTGTTCGCCTGAGGTGTGTGTATCACTGTGCCACACTCAGCAGAATACTCACCTGAGGTGCTTGCGTCGATGGGTCAAATCATTTCAGTGGATTGTTCTCAGATTGTTTTTCGCCACCCCAGTGCACCACGACTGTTTTTGCCCGTTCCAGTCTGCCAGTTTCAGGCGGTACATATGGGATCTGAGATAGCCTGAAAATTGTTGTTTCTTGGTATCTCTGCAGATGATGGATTGGATCTTTGGTTGTAGCGTGAGTGCATCGGAACTTTCTCTTAATTGTGGTTTTTGTCTCTGAGGATATTATAGAATTTGTCTGTTTCATTGTGCTTCCCTCCTTTGTCGGCCTGTCAGCATGTTCATTCTCTGCAATACCACAATGCCGTCGTAAAAGGAAAGCAGGTCCGTAGGAACCGTGGTCCATAGGACCTCGGTTCCTAGCAACAGTAGTCCTATCGGACCTCCATAGCTTAGGTACCATAGTCCTACCCGGACTTTCATACCTGATTTATATTTAAGTTGATTTTATCCTAGGACTTGTATTCCTACCGGACTTAAAATCCTTCTACAGCAGTGACAGAAATACTAGTCCGGCAAATTAGATGTCCGTTTGGTATGCTCTGCAATTTACACGAGCTGCCAGAAAGACACGAGAAAAAAAGTGAGGTTTTGGCAGCCTTCTCTCGTATTGTGATGGATAAGTGTGCGAGTCTCTTAAGATTATCGTGGGTTCAAATCTCTATGTCAAAATATTAATTTTAAATTTGAGTGTATGTATATATATATATATAACTGGTAACTTCAAAAAACTTGACATTTGGCGAACAGCAAAAGACAATTTCTGTATATACCAACATAATGTTTAATAATATGTTTTATAAGTGTATATTTTGACGGTAAATCGGAATCTGATTATTTGTGATTTTCTTAATCTTTGTCCGATCGGACTTCCATTCCTCGGAATCCTAGTCTGTGGGACTTGTATTCCTAGGAATTTAAGTCTGTGGGACGTGGATTCCGAGGAATATAATATCGTGGGACTTTTATTCCTGGTACTCCTGGTCCATAGGACTGTCAATCCTGGTATTCCTAGTCCTCTTGAATTTACTTCCGATATTTTGCTTATTACATGTGTGTATATATATATATAATGTGTGTGTGTGTGTGTGTGTGTGTGTGTGTGTGTGTGTGTGTGTGTGTGTGTGTGATTCCTGAAAATCCCTGAAAATCCCTGAAATAAAACTTTGAAAACTGTACTTAGTTCTAGTAGTTAGTACTAATAACTAGTGCTATAATGACCAGTTAGACCCTACTACAATATAAAAATTACAGGAATAATAAGCATGACGAATTACTTCTTACTGATTAACAATTAAAAAATAGCATCAAAACACTTGAAATTATCACTGACTGTCTTATGGCAGTTTTGACTATCATAAGCATAAGAGACGAGTAGGGGATAGGTCTCTATATGCTTATTCCTTGCCGCTAGGAACATCATAAGCGTTCGAGACTGGGTGGAGGTGGGGTCGAGGGGAGGGGGAGGGTCACTCCCCCGTGCTGGGGGAGGGGGGGGTCAGTGGACACTTTTGGGCAAAATGAGATGGCCTGAAATCTTCACCATGTATTTCCATCATTCTACTCACAATATTAGTTGTAATCCATGCAGACTGAATTGTTTGGAATCCTATGTAGTGTCTTGGTAATAATGCGAATATAAATATACGTTGTGTTCCAGATTCGGAAATTTTCGTTTCATTCGGGCAATACAAATCAGCCTATTCCCAACCCACCCCTACTCCCCAAAAGGGAGCCTGTCAGGTATAAAAGTGTCATGAGTAGTTAGTCTGTTTAAAAGTATCTTTGTAAATTGTGTGTGTGTATTATTGCAAGTATGATAATTGTTCAGGGTTTACTGTTTTGTCTTAGTCGGTGTAGTGGCCCATTTTGAGCTGCTAAAACCCACTATTTCTATTAATTCATAAACCTTAATGATCACCATTTAACATAATTTGTTATCGATGGTATGTATGGTTGGTTGGGACTAAGATATCACAGAGCCAGAGTCTGATATGTCATACGTTAGACCAAATTAGTTTTTTTTTAAATGAGCAAAATTGACAAAGCAGGCACATGGGGGGAGGTCTAGACTTTGAAGATGGTTGTTTAGACCACGTCACCCCACCCCACACCCTATGCAACATTATTGATAAAAACGCACAAACTTAAAAATTATATAATAAGATAATTTATATAACGCAAATATCACATTTGTATAGTTGAATTATTATTATTATTATTATTATTATTATTATTATCAAATACCAGTATATAATGTCCAACAGATAATTGTGTTGGTATATCAGATGGGCAAATTATACTTATCTGCGAGTACTAATACATGCTTCGAATTATGGAAAATCTTTTCGAGTTACTTTTAAATGTTTAAACATTTATTAGTTGGAACAACACGCAATGAATAAAGATCTTGGTTTTGCTCGTGTACTAAGGTCAACAAAATGTGTACATACTCTTGCAAATGATATAAATGGAAAATACTGGAATAAATAGAAAATATTTAAATAAAGAGAGACGCCAGTATCCCAAGTTAATTAAATAAACCAGAAAGGACACTGCTTTTCATTTTGTTTAAATTTATAATTTATTTTTTTATATGTACTACCGGACTTAAATTTTGATTGTCCAGGAATGCAAGTCCGACCCGGATATAATATCTTGGCAGTCAGACCAGTATTCCTAAGGAATGTAAGTCCTAACCAGTGCACCACGACTGTTTTTTCCCGTCCTAACCAGTGCACCACGACTGTTTTATCCCATCCCAGCCAGTGCACTACGACTGTTTTTTCCCGTCCCAACCAGTGCACCACGACTGTTTTATCCCGTCCCAACTAATGCACCACAACTGTTTTATCCCGTCCCAACCAGTGCACCACGACTGTTTTATCCCGTCCCAACCAGTGTACCACGACTGTTTATCCCGTCCAAACCAGTGCACCACGACTGTAATATCCCGTCCCAACCAGTGTACCACAACGTTTTTTTCACGTCCCAACCAGTGCACCACAACTGTTTTATCCCGTCCCAACCAGTGCACCACGACTGTTTTATCCCGTCCCAACAAGTGCACCACAACTGTTTTATCCCGTCCCAACTAATGCACCACAACTGTTTTATCCCGTCCCAACCAGTGCACCACGACTGTTTTATCCCGTCCCAATCAGTGCACCACGACTGTTTTATCCCGTCCCAACCAGTGTACCACGACTTTTTTATCCCGTCGCAACTGGTGCACCGCGACTGTTTTATCCCGTCCCAACCGGTGTACCACGACTGTTTTATCCCATCCCAACCAATGCACCACGACTGTTTTATCCCGTCCCAACCAGTGTACCACGACTGTTTTTTCACATCCCAACCAGTGCACCACGACTGTTTTATCCCGTCCCAACCAGTGCACCACGACTGTTTGATCCCATCCCAACCAGTGTACCACAAATGTTTTATCCCGTCCCAACCGGTATACCATGACTGGTACATCAAATGCCGTTGTATGTTGTGTCCGGTTTGAGAAAGTGAATATAAAAGATCCCCGAAGCACTACTAATGAACAAATGTAGTGGGTTCCTCTCTAAGACTATATGTCAAAATTACCAAATGTTTAACATCCAATAGTCAACGATTAATTAATTAATTAATTAATTAATCAGAGTACTCGATCTATATGCTCCAGTGGTGTCGTTTAACAAAACAAGCTTCAACTTTTGTCACACTATAAACCTCACAAACGCGTGTGCCAAAAACCCATCCCTGCCCAAACATAGTTTCTTTATTTTCTCAATATACGTGTATAATTTCCAGAGGAGCATGACTCAAACCCCCTCTAAACTTTGGTCTCCCCAGTCTAGACCCCACTTGCGAACATTGAGCACAAGAGCCTTCTAACATTCGTGTGCTGTATGACAACATATAAACATGACAGGAATAGAGGCTATAGAACGATAGACGTATGCGATCTAGGCTAGAGGACACAATTGAGCTACACAATAGGTTGTAATGACAAGTACACAAACGGTGGACGAATAACAGCTACAGTATATTCTTAGCCAGGTTAATTCTAGGAAAGCAAAATTAAAAGTAGGTACCTTTTCGAGGAAAACTGAAACCACACGTCAACAACATAACAGTGTCCATGGTTTATGCGGCAACAAGGCAAGCCTAAAGCTACATGTAAGTTTATTAATGATTATGACGTAGGTAAACTAATCAAAGTAAAACATATTAACTTGGTTAAAATAAAACAACGTGTAGAAATCTAATTCCTCAGCTACATTAGATATTTGATTCCTATCCGTTCAGGTGTGATCCGGACTGGCCGCGTTTTACCAACACCCTTAAATCCACTCGAAATTGAAATCGCGACGTTGTATGTAGAACAGAAAACAGAACATGACGTTTAGTAGGTTAGTGGGTCAAATTCTCGGAAGGCCATTAGAAAATGTTTAAGTGAAAACGAGTTCGAGGAAAATGTAAATACTTTCTACATAATCTACATTATTCTGTCAGACGGTGAACTTGCTGGTATAGCACATAAACGTCGTGACACCCACTAGTACTCCACCGGTGAATAATTTACACTGTAAGCAAGCTATAGTGTTTGATAACTGGTTTACTTAAATTTACTGTTTTACTTCTGTGTATAGGTTAGAAGGCATTAAGACGTTTCTTCAGAAATAAGAAGGCGCGGCATTTGATAGGTTCACTTCCATCATTCAAACTGCTGGAATCATTTCAGTAAACATTTCCTGCGACAATTGATTATGGAGTTTCATTTCATTTCATTTAAACTTATTTTCGTACCTATAAGGTTCAAGCACGTTGTCCTGGGCACACACCTCAGCTATCTGGACTGTCTGTCCAGGACAGTCGGTTAGTTGTTAGTTGGTTAGTGGTTAGTGAGAGAGAAGAAGGTGTAGTGACCTTACACCTACCCATTGAGCCCTTAAGAACTCGCTCTGGGTTGGAGCCGGTACCGAGCTGCGAACCCTGTACCTACCAGCCAGTAGTCCGATGGCTTAACCACTACGCCGCCGAGGCTTGTTAATGGAGGTTTATGGTAGAACTCAACCGATTAGTTCAGTTCTTACGCACACCTATCAACAATGTATTCAGAAGTGTATTTTTGATGCAAACATAACACGCGCTATTGCCCCCAATCTAGCATTGTTACATGGGTTTAGGATAACATTGTGTCATATTTACTGCCCGACATCCCGACAGATGAGGTAGCAGCTTACTGGTTTAGATTTAGAGGTACTCCCGATCAACTCTACACTTAGCAAGCAACTTAAAAGCTTGCTAACGTATCAATATGTTTATGAATGTAACTTAGCAACAAACCAGATAGAGGGCAGTTTAGCAACCAGCCATGCTTAGCAGGGTTGATGCATTTGGGCCCGGTTGTCCGCCTGGATGTTCCTTTGCCATGGTTTTTTTTCTTTCTTTAATTGACCCCAGACCATTAGACAGTGCCAGGGTTGTGGAGCCCTGATACACCGCCTTACAATTTACCTTAAAATTAATATTCATGTATAAACATACATACATATATACAAACATACACACACACGCACGCACGAACGCACTCACATTACGTTCTATTCTAATATATGCAAGTACAAATCGAAATAAAATAGTACTTCTGGTACTTATGGTCCAGGCCTTTGTGATGTTTCTTTGTGGAGAGTATAGCCAATCATTTAAAATATTTCCATTTTGCATCCACATTTCAGTCCAATTCCAACTGCTCCAAGATACTAATCACTGAAATGGCATCACATATGCATAATGAAATTTGGAAAATACGGGCTGCAATGTACTCCACACCCAGCAAACACTCGGACGTTCTCGTTCTAGTAGAAGGAAGACGACTGTATTTCTACAAACAGCTGCTGTGTCTGGTGTCGCCTGTGTTCAAATCGATGCTGTGTTCAGATTTCAAAGAAAAGAAAACACGT
>JAECMU010048849.1:0-14364 GCA_016106625.1 Dracogyra subfuscus | reverse complement strand
ACGCCTCTAATAGTCAAAACTATGTCTTAGTGTTTAAAAACTAGGGTATGTCCCTTTAACAAATCAATGTGCTCTAGTGGTGTCATTAAACAAAACAAACTTCTTCGTCTATATAAAGTCCTAGATAGAAATGTGTATATAAACATGCTGCTTTAATGATAGGAGATGACTAAATGTTTATGATAACCGAGTTCCTCTCTCTATCGCTACATGTTACTTTAAAATATGCTGAAGTGTCATTTAATTAAATATTCCATTCCTTTCATTGTACTACGACTGTAATGCTACAAACTGACATGTCAATTAATGCAGATAGCACTTGACTCAATAAAATCCTGCTCAAACACATTTTAAACATTACATTATTTGATATCTTATGCTGTTGCATGGTCATAACCCACGTAAACAGGGCACAAATACAATTAACACATTTGTCAATGGCTTTTTCCACTATTTAATGTATTTACATTCACATACACACGACCAGTTTGTCGATCAAATACCTGCCTCAAGAGGTGTAATTTTTAAGTCATCAGACATAAAGCTGGTAGGTAATGGGTTCACAGCCCACAATACCGACTCACACCCACAGTACGTTTTAACTACTTAATGAACAGGGCCCCGTTTTACGAAGCGATTTTAGTGCTAAGATCATCTTAAGTGCATTATATAGCTATGCAGTTATGGTTATGTTAGCGCTAAGGTCGCTTTGTAAAACGGGGCTCTGGTGTAAGATCACTACACTGACTTCTCTATCACTAATCAAAGACAACCAGGACTTATAGAATTTTCACAAAAACCACTATAGCTATGGGATTTTTTTTTTAACGATGCACTCAACACATTTTTAACTACGGTTATATCGGCGTCGGACATATGGTTATGTCGAGAACAAAACCCAGTGGTTAGGTGACGGGGATCGATCCTAGACAGACCGCTCATCAGGTGGGCACTGCACCACTGGGCTACGCTGCCCGCTAGGCTATGGGATCAGTAATTTTTTTTTTTTTACTAGCCACAATTAAAAATTCACTATCCCTACTTTACCTAATAGTTTTACTAATAGCAATAATCAATGCTACCTAAAGGAGATGGAGAGATTAAAAAAACTAAAATTGGGGTGTAGGGTTCTGAGTAGGATATTCATATTTACAAAATAGACTTGACTTAAATGCAGCATTTGATAACCTTTTTTTCACTAGCCATTGGGCATGGTAATAGTAGTTATTTATTAGCCAAACACTGAATATCACTAGCCATGGGAGTGGGGCTACCATAATCTAGAAGCTCATTGGGATGTGGGGTTATAAGTTATCCTATATTCATATTTACAAAATAGACTTGACTTAAGTGCAGTATTTGATAACTTTGTTTTCACTAGCCGTTGGACTTGGCAAAAGTAGATATTTACTAGCCCAACATTGAATATCACTAGCCATGGGAGTGGGGCTACCATAATCTAGAAGCCCTGGACAACAAACCCACTGTCCTGGACAGACAGTCCAGACAGCTATGGTGTGTGCACAGGACTGCATGCTTGAACCTTACTTGGATATAAGCACTAAACAATAAGTATAAATGAATGAATTAATGTTGATCAAAATGTATCCAGCCTAGAATGAGTATAGTGATACAGTTCAGTAAGAAGTTGTATGCAGTAAGACCACTACATTTCTGTACATGCACGAAGTCTCTATCACTGACAGGGGGTGAGACGTAGCCCAGTGGTTTAAGTGCTCGCTTGATGCACGGTAGGTTTGGGATCGATCCCCTACAGTTAGCCCATTTGGCTATTTCTCGCTTCAGCCAGTGCACCACGACTGGTACATCAAAGACTATGCTATCCTATCTGTGAGATGGTGCATATAAAAAAATCCCTTGCTGCTAATTGGAAAGAGTAGCCCATGAAGTAGCGACAGCGGGTTTCCTCTCTCAATATATATGTGGTCCTTAACCATATGTCCGACGCCATATAACCGTTAAAAAATATTTTAAAATGTGATGAGTGGTTTGTTAAATAAAACATTTCCTTTCCTGTCATTGACAAGTTCTGATAATTAACCCATTTTTAGACAGCTTTGATAGATGACATATGTGCCCATGATATATCATATGTGCAACTTAACTGGATACATGTACATGTATATTAAAGGGGCATTCCGGAGTTTGCTGCATTGTAAGAGGTTTCCGACAAATAAAATATTTCTACGCTAAACTAACATATTAAATGGGAAGTGGGATTTTTAATCCAGATACTGCTCCAAACCCCGAGTGAGTGCTCTGCAAGGCTCAATGGGTAGGTGTAAACCACTTGCGCTATCCTGCCTGTGGGAAGTGCAAATAAAAGATCCCTTGCTGCTAATCGGAAAGAGTAGCCCACAAAGTGGCAACAGCTGGTTTCCTCTCAAAATCTGTGTGGTCCTTAACCATATGTCTGACACCATATAACCGTAAATAAAATGTGTTGAGTGCACTGTTAAATAAAACATTTCTTTCTTTCTTTTTTCTTTATACGGGGCAACACATAACCCATTGATATAATGATTACCTCATGCAAAATTGATTTAGAATTAAACCACACTGGTGGGCTAATTTGGCTATTTCTTTTTCCAGTCTGACCTCAACAGCTGGTGTAACAAAGTCTATGGTATGTATTATCCTGTCTGTTAGTGCATTAAAAAGGCTGGCAGTGGTTTCACTTTCGTTCAGTGTTTCTACCCATGGATAAAATGGGTATCCATGGCACCACACCCAAATGTTTTGTAGATTTTTTTTGTTTTGTTTAGTTAACCTTTTGACAAAATTAATGACTAAATTCTAATTATCATTACTGTACAGTGTTGCAAAATAAGCACTTGTCTGTTTGTCCCTACAAATGAAAATCTATTCTGATAAGCAACATGTGCCTTGGACAAGTGAAACATTTCAATGCAGTTTCAATTTGAGCAATCAAAAAAATCATCCTGGTACTTGAATAAAACAAACCATTTATTTGGACAAGTGAAAATATTGGCAAACAAGTCGATTTCTAGATGTATTTGTCTGGTAGACTAGTAACATTTTTTGCTCATTTCTATCATTGCTGTATGATTTTCTTAACCCTAACCCATTTTCTTTCTGGGTGAGGCCCCCACATCCCATTTTGACTATGGTTGCATTTAGTTCCATAGCACCATACCCAGACATTTCTTTCTAGCAGAAACACCGTCGTTATCTGTGCTGTCATAACCATGTAACCAACCGGTCTGGGAGGTGTAGTGCTAAAGACATCAGATTTAGGCTGGTATAGGCACTGGGTTCTCACCCCGGTATTGGCTCCCTCCCAGAATGAATTTAACGAGTCCATGGGTAGGTGTAAAGCCACTACTTCAACTTCTCTCTCACTAACCCTCTGTCCTGGACAGACAGCCCAGATACCCGGGTTGCGTGCACAAGAAAGCATGCTTGACCTGTAATAGGATATAATCATGGTAATAAGTATAAATGAAATAAAAAGTGTGTAAATAAAAATGTGTTGAGTGTGTAGTTTCTTCCTTCCATCCATCCTTTTACATTCTTATATCTGTAGAATGCAAGATGATGACCCTGTATAAATTTGCTGACTCAGCTAATTTATGCTAATGTCAAAACTAAATTTATGAAGACTGTCACCAATTAATCATTCAAGTGTGACTCTGTGAGTAGACCTCAGTAGCTGAAAATACAACTTGTTAATAGTTTTTCAGTCTAGCAGACGACAAGTCAGCCATAAAATTTCAATCTTCCGGCCAACTTCATAAAATACATTATTAGAAAGAAAGAAAGAAATGCTTTATTTAACGACGCACTCAAAACATTTTATTTACGGTTATATGGCGTCAGACATATGGTTAAGGACCACACAGATTTTGAGAGAAAACCCACTACTCATAGGCTACTCATTCCTATTAGCAGCAAGGGATCTTTTATTTGTGCTTCCCACAGGCAGCATAGCACAAACCATGGCCTTTCTTGAACCAATTATGGATAACTGGTCGGTGCAAGTGATTTACATCTACCCACTGAGTCTTGTGAAGCACTCACTCAGGGTTTGGAGTCGATATCTGGATTAAAAATCCCATGCCTTGACTGGGATCCGAACAAAGTACCTACCACCCTGTAGACTGATGGTCTAACCACGACGCTATTAAGACCAGTACATTATTAGAATGTATTCATGAAGTTAACCTGACGTTTTTATTACACGGGTAAGTAAAATCTTAAGTGTCCACTTAGAAATCCCCCTGAACAGTTTTCAGTGTTAATTTAATTGACCTGTGTTATGTCACTACCTTTTGATCTGGGACTGCAGGCACCTAAATTGTCATAAATTTCAAAATAACCACCGACCTCGGTGGTGTAGTGGTTAGGCCATCAGTCTACTGGATGGTAGGTACTGGGTTTGGATCCCAGTCGAGGCATGGGATTTTTAATCCAGATATCGACTCCAAACCCTGAGTGAGTGCTCCGCAAGGCTCAATGGCTAGGTGTAAACCACTTGCACTGACCAGTGATCCATAACTGGTTCAACAAAAGCCATGGTTTGTGCTATCCTGTCTGTAGGAAGCACAAATAAAAGATCCATTGCTGCCAATTGGAAAGAGTAGCCCATGAAGTTTCCTCTAAAAATCTGTGTGGTCCATATGCCTGACACCATATAACCGTAAGTAAAATGTGTTGAGTGGCGTCATTAAAACATTTCTTTCTTTTTAAAATAACCATATATACACTCCGCACAAAATATTAAGCAATTTTTGGTGATAAACCATCTTTCCAGTTCAATGCAATCTTGATCATAAAATATTATTCAGGGGAGTGATTAATTGCTTCCCTAAATTGGACTATAGCGAGCCATTTAAGATATTACAATATTGATACCATATAAATTCATATGGTGAGGAGCTAAAAGATACAGACAGGATAGTACATACCATGACCTTTGTTACATCTGTTGTGTAGCTTAAAATGTGCCGAGGTGTTATTAAACAAATATTCTCTTCCTTTCTTTATCCACTATTTAACAAATCAGATTGTCTTCTGTCCTCAAAGCTTCATAAAGGCTAACAGTAACACTGGTATCAGTGTATTTTTAACTGGATATACATGTACCAGCCGACATAAATAAACAGAATGACAGGTGACGGAAAACGAAACTTAAAGCTCACTGATCTATTTGCTATGCTTAGAAATGGCAGCCATATTAGTTATACAGGTTTGATATCCAATAGCTGGTGATTATTAAATCAATGTGCTCTAGTAGTGTCATTAAGTAAAACAAATTTTAAACAAAACAAATTTTAAACTTTAATTATAAAGGTATGCCTGTAATAGCCTAAAGGAAAGTTAAAACAAAAAAACAACTTTGGTTTGGTTAACACCACTAGAGAACATTGATTTATTAAAGAAAGAAAGAAAGAAATGTTTTATTTAATGACGCACTCAACACATTTTATTTACGGTTATATGGTGACAGACATATGGTTAAGGACCACACAGATTTTGAGAGGAAACCCGCTGGTGCCACTTCATGAGCTACTCTTTCCGATTGGCAGCAAGGGATCTTTTATTTGCGCTTCCCACAGACAGGATAGCACAAACCATGGCCTTTGTTAAACCAGTTATGGATCACTGGTCGGTGCAAGTGGTTTACATCTACCCACTGAGCCTTGAGCACTCACTCAGGGACTAAAAATCCCATACCTCGACTGGGATCCGAACCCAGTACCTACCAGCCTGTAGACCGATGGCCTAACCACGACGCCACCAAGGCCGGTCTAGAGCACATTGATTTATTAAAGATGACAGGTGAATATTGAATAACCAAATGTCTGACATCCAACAGCAGATGATTAATAAATCAATGTGCTTTAGTGGTGTATTATAAACAAAACAAATTTTCTTTGAACTACCATCAGCTATTGAATGTCACGTTGACTGGGGCGAGATGTAGTTCAGTGGTAGAGTATTCGCCTGAGGAGCAATGAGTCACATGACTGAACAGTAATTGTTTGTGGAACACCTGTCAGGTTCTTCTTTTACAGCCAGTTTCTGATGACTGGCACAACAAAGGCTGTGGCAGTGGGTTTCCTGTCTCACTTTCTAGACCAAAATAGCTACATTATCTTAGAACCAGTTTTTTTCCCTTTTAAAAAAATAAAATAAAATAAAATAAAAAAATTAAGGAGAAAAGATGTACATGTGGCTAGTGGTAAAGTCTTTGGCTAAAGTGTGATAAGTCTTAAAGTTCTTTGTCTCTTTCACTATGGTACAAACTAAAGGCTGTGGCAGTGGGTTTTCTGTCTCATTCTCTAGGCCAAAATAGCCACATTATCTTAGAACCAGTTTTTCCCCCCTTTAAATTAATTTTTTTTAAATCAAATTTAAAGAGAATAGATGTACATGTACATGTGGCAAGTGGTAAAGTCTTTGCCTAAAGTGTGATAGTATACGTCATAGGTTCTTTCTCCCTTTCACTGTGGTACACACTAAAGGTAGCACTAAACCAATCAATTTCCGGCACCACAAGCCCTGTGAATGGTTATAAATTGAGTGTGATAGCTCTCCTTAATTGAATACATTTCAAGACATTCTAAAATAGGCTGAAGTGTCGTCTAACAAATACTCCTTTCCTTTTTACTAAATTTAACTTCAGTTTGTGCAGATTAATAACAGCTTAACTGATGCATGAAAAACGCTGTGACATTGTATGCACATTTTCCGGTCTTTATTCAGACTTATCACAATGTTTACATAAACCTAATAGCCAATGAATAGCTAAAAATGCAGTGTCAAATATCTTCTTTTTTATAGCTGTCACGTATTTGTTTTTCTTCGTGACTTTTGTATAATACAAGTCAAGACGACATTCGTCAAGCGCAGGACTCAGTACACATTAGTCCATTTGTGTCAAAAAAAACCCCAATGAATTGGCATATATACAATGAAACTATATATACTGTGAAACCTCTCAAAACTAGACCCTCTGCAAACTGGAATTTTCTCAAAACCGGATGCTTTACAGAGTCTCTTTAAAAAAAACCAGGACAGAATTTAATGTCTCTAAATCGGATCCCTCTTTAAAACGGACATTTGTATTGGTTTGGAGGGGTTTCACTGTACTAAATAATGCTAAAACAAATTAGTGAAACATGCGTAAACCAGACACCTGAAAAACAGGAATATTGTTAAAACCAACAGGCCAAGAATTCACATGGTCCCAAAATTTTAAAATTCTAAAACATGACCCTTTAAAAACTAAATCGGATCAATATTGGGTGTTTCTGTATCTAGTTTTCAACACATACTAACTCGTAAACTGTTTTACAAACACATTTTACCATTCATACCCTTCAGCTAAAACCAGCGCTAGCCCTGCCACTTGTCAAATTTGCTAATTGCGAATTTTAGGAATAACTGGTGAATTTTATTTTAATTTGGTGAAAACATTGCTTCTTTTTTTGTATAGATTATTTTGCAAAATGTTTTGCTCACCCAGAACTAGCACTGAAAACCCTGTTTACGTGTCATAGTTTAAGGTACACTGTCAAACAAGTACCGGCCTCTGTAGGTACTGGGTTCGGATCCCAGTCGAGGCATGGGATTTTTCATCCAGATACCGACTCCAAACCCTGAGTCATTGGGCTATTTCTCGTCACAGCCAGTGCACCACGATTGGTATATCAAAGGCCATGGTTTGTGCTATCCTGCCTGTGGGAAGTGCAAATAAAATATCCCTTGCTGCTAATCGGAAAGAGTAGCCCATGAAGTGGCGATAGCAGGTTTCCTCTCAAAATCTGTGTGGTCCTTAACCATATGTCAGACGCCATATAACCGTAAATAAGATGTGTCGAGTGCATCGTTTAATAAAACATTTCCTTCTTTTTTCTTTCTGTCAAAACAAGCTTTACAAAGTAAATGCAACTTACTGATCAGACTGACAGCAAATGTCCAAATAACCACACATGCAGAATAAGACCTCGAATACTGACAAATACATGTATCTTGTAGCCACAGTTTAAAATGTGCTGAGGCGTTATTAAATAGCAATCTTTTTCTCTTCTTTTATACCAGTGTTATAAAGCACTAGCTGGCACAGAAAACCCCCCAAAACACTTCATTTACGGAGATTCAAGTACACTTAGGCCTCCGGCATAGCAGTATATGGTACAGATTTACCGGTATTGTGTACTTAAGTTCAAAACAATAATTTATAAAACTACCCCTTTCCCCATCCACATCTATAAATCTAAAAAACAAATTGTTACAGTGACTGTGTGTACACATACATACATCTAAGGACCGTTATTTGTCAAGTTGCATGTGCATAGGAACTTAATAATCCAAGCTTTATTTATGGCTGGTGTCCATGTATATTTTAATTTACAAATACAGTACACAAACGAATAATAATGTCAACAAAGTACCAAAAAAAAAGAGTTTGTTTTCTTTAATGACACCACTAGAGAACATTGATTTATTAATCACCAGCCCCTTGATATCAAACATAATGTGGTAAGCCTCACCTGACATACATGTGTAGTCTTTAGAACTAGACGAAGCCAGCCACATTTAAAGGGACATACCCTAGTTTTTAAACACTATGGTATATATTTTTACTATTATAGCCATTTTTGATAACTGAAATCATACGTAACATATATTTTATGGGTTTAGATTATCAATTTCCGTACATTCGAAGTGTTTTTGGTTATCATGGTGGTTATAATCTCACAAAATGCATTTCTCATATTTTTTAAAATGCATGTGTGTACGAGAAGAAACAGTTATGGGGTGTAGTTTTGGTCCGTTTTTTAGAGGGTATTTCACCATTTCAAAGTCACAGACTCATGTTTCACTCAATTGTAACTTTATTCAAATGTGTTTCAGGTTTGTAGATTAACCAAACTTAGTGTTAATTTTTGCGGGTTGAAACTAGGGTATGTCCCTTTAAAATGTTTTCCAATAGCAGCAAGCAGGGTTTCTGCCAGAGGGTAAAACAGGTATCACTGTATGGTGCCATACCCAAATATGTTTACAGATTTTTTAAAGTTACTTTTTCCAAGGCTTCTAGATTATGGTAGCCCCACTCCCATGGCTAGTGATATTCAGTGTTGGGCTAGTAAATAATTACTATAACTAGCCCGACGGCAAGTGGAAAAAAAACCTTGTCAAATGCTGCATTTACTTATTTTGTAAATATGAATATCCTGCCTCCCCCCCCTCCACACTTTCCACCACAATCTGAGGATCTTTTATCTCAATCTCCCTCTTTAGTTGGTCAACATATGTGATTATTACTATTAGTAAAATTGTATTTATTTAAAGTAGGGCTAGTAATTTTTTAATCATGGCTAGTACATTTTTTAAATCACTGATCCCATGGCTAGTGGATTTTTATAAAATTCTAGAAGCCCTGCTTTTTGTATGATTTTCTTAACCCTAACCCTAAACGTAACCCATTTTGTTTCTTAGGGAGACCCCCCACCCCCCATAGCCCCTGTTAACTGTGGCTGCATTCAATTCGATTAGTAGCAAGGGATCTTTTATATGCACCAGTCCAGATAGGACAGCACATACCACAGCCTTTGTTACACCAACCTGTTGCACTGATTATCTATAGACCATGTCAGCAAGTACAGAAAAAGTTAAGTTTATTTTGTTTAACAACACCACTAGAGCACATTGATTTAGTAATCATCGGCTATTGAATGTCAAACAGTTGGTAATTCTTTTACTTGTATAGTCTTAGATAGGGTTTTTATGAGTACATGTACTCAGGTATGGGCTGTCTAGAAAGACTTGAGTCCGTTCACATGACTCAATCATGGCTACCCATACAAGGAAGAGCACTCTCATTAAATTATATTATTAATGTAATTTTGTCACATGCTTACCCCCAGTCCCATTATACTATTTACTGGGCAATGTGACACGAAGGAAAAACAAAACTCAAACGTGTGGGATGCATGATTTAGCATGCATGTTCAGTTCTGGATTTGAGATGCATGCTATTTTACACAACCAGTTATCTTTTTATATATATCATACCATGGCCTTTCATACACCAGTTGACATTCACTGGTTGAGACAGAATAAAATCCATTGAGGTGATTGGATCCTATAACCAAAAGCACCTCAGATGAGCACACTACCTAATTAGCTAGATCCCCTCTCCCACCCGAGAAGAACAAGTCTTGAAATTGACAGAGGGCAGGCAGCTTTGCTTTCTGATAATCAGTTTCATAAAGAGCAAATGCTTTCCATTTTATTCTGATTGCATTTTAGATACATTTGTATATCCAGAACTCTTTCATTTTCTGAAGCGATAATATATTTAATTTAATTTGTTTAAAGTCATTGACTGTAAAAAAAAGTTACACTTTAAATCCAATTTAGGAGTTTAATTTTGAGAGTATTTTTTATAACTGCTTCTGAATTTCTAGTTTTTTCTTCCATCCAACTCCACAACATCAATTTTAATCCTAGTAAAATTTAATAGTAGGTAGGGTGAATCAACAACTAAGGGTCCTTCTTTATAGTCCATAGGCATGAAAAGAAAACTGATGAATAGGCATGTAATTCAATAATGAATAAACCCCTAGAATATTTGGGACAAGAAAATATTATTGCACACCATAAAAAGAATATGCTGATATAATGTGTACATGTATACATATATACATATGTATGTGTATGCCATACTAATACTATATTTTCTGTCTGAAAATTCCCACGGCTGGTATAATTTTTTTCTAAACCATCAATTATGACATATTGCATGTTCACAATTGAATGTACATGCAGGTGTACACAAACTGAGTCATCAAGAATAAACCGTACAATTGCATGTCACACTGACCCCTGTCTCAGGTAATACAGGTGGGAAAAAGCAGAATTCTTAACCTGCACAGCCACTTTTATTCACACAGGTTACATGCAACATTTTGACCTCACTGAACTTTTCACATGTATATGTGAGTGAATAGCAAACTTTACACATATTATTTAAAGAGACATTCCTGAGTTTGCTGCAGTGTTTTAAGATGATATCGAGTAATAAAATATTTCTACTATTAAACTTACATATTAAATATATTTTCTTGTTTAGAATATTAGTGGCTGTTTATTAAACGTTTTTATGGTCGTTCTAATATTTGTACTAGGTTAATTTCCTAACAAATATTTTTCGTACGTATGAAATTATTTGAAGATTAAATCCAGTTTGGGCTTCTTACAAATATTAAGACGACCAGAAACACATTGAATATACAGACATTGATAGTCTAAACAGGAAAATATATTTAATATGTAAATTTAATTGTAGAAATATTTTAATATGTGGAGACATCTTATAATGCAGCAAAGTCAGGAAAATCTTTTTAAAGTGAAAAGGTTTAATTAACCAAATAACACAAAAATATATTCTGCATCTTGAACCATGACCAATGGCTGACATAATAATTCATTGTAAAGGAACAGTAGGGTCTCCCTAAAATCTGGAAAATTTATGAAACTTCTCTAAACTGGACATGCATGGGACCAAGAATTTTGTCACTTTTTTAGGAGTTTGCATTGATACAAAACCTTTTGTTGTACTCTGTAGTTTGTTTCTGCTGGTGTCCTATTCACATTTGGCTTTAATATGTATGTATTGTTTGTTTGTTTGTTTCTGCTGGTGTCCTATTCACATTTGGCTTTAATATGTATGTATTGTTGATGAATCCAAGTGTTAATAATTCAATAAAGAACTTTTGACTTAAATATTTAACGCTTGCCTATTATAAAAACTGTTATTTCATCATTCTCCATATTTGTTTAATTTGTCATTAGAGGCTGTCTACACCACCCCTTTAAACAAAGTTTAGCTGGATGTTTCACAGTGGAAATTGATCTAGCAATGAAATGCTACTGACATCTTTTCGGCACCAAAAAGGCAACAGTACTTTTGCTTGCTCCTTAGTTTTCACAGCAACTTCTGAATGGTATTAATATTTGTTTTGTTTTTTAAATATAGTAGGCTAAATACTGATATCTAATAAACATAAATACAGTACATAAAACAGAAAAACATGGTATTATCCTATATACCTTCCCATAATCCAAGTTAGGGGAGTAATTTATCACTGCCCTAAAAAAAATTTCACCGAAGACATGTAACATCTGAGACAATGGGTAAACAATTATGATACATGAATACATATAGCAATATTTCACATTTTCTATATATATATATATATGTTATTTAACGTGTAACATGTATGTAATACTGTATATATGAATCCTGTATATATTAACAATTTGTGGTCAGTGAACTCACTTGAACTTTTAGAACCCTTCTATACTCTCTACCCAGAAAGAAAATGCTAAAGAATAATCTTTTTTTTTATCTCCGTTTATCCCAACACCGGTCAAAGTGACTGGTTGTCATGTAAATCATCTTGATGTATTCTGCTGTCAAAAATGCTTGATGTCTGGTGATGATACCAATTTTGTCAGCGTTTGCAAAAAATACATTTTGCTTATGTAGCACAACACATTATGATACTCTAGCTCTATTCCATTACAAAGGAAGGGGAGATTAAGATCAAAGGTACAGCACATGGGATTTTTATTTCACTAATTTGGCCACAAAAGACTTTTTGTCAGTTCTGAGTATATTGAGGTCTTCATAGCTGACAGGGTTCTTACACTTGTAAAAACATGAAATTCAAGGACATTTCCAAGGACTTTTTCTTATTTTTCCAGGACATGAAATGTTCAATCAATGAATGTTTTTAGAAGAAATTGCAGTCTAAATGTAGACAGGTCATGAGAACAACAAAAGTAAAGTTGAGGAAAAATAACCCACCAAATTTTTGGCCTAAATTTCCAAGACACAATACAATTTACTGCTTTTTTCAGGACATTCCAGGCCTGGATTCTAAAATCACAGAATTCTAGAACATTCCAGGATTTCCAGGACACGTAAGAATCCTGTACTAGCACTGCTGAAGGGTTGTAGATAATTCAGAAAGTTATTAATCCCTAACCAGTCCAAACTGGATGGAACTACAGGATTCAATTCCATCCTGTCTGTCGATCCAACATATAGTTTCTAGATGGTTGTTATTTCCCCACAAAGCTGGAATTCTGTGTCTATAACTTTATCATGTAATGTTACATTACAGATCAAGTTTGACTTTCATGAGGATTTACCTAGTAATTTTAACAGTTATTGCCCTTGAACTTAGAATAAATATAAATAAAATCTGGGTTCGTTTTTGGGGCAATATGTTTCGAAGTAATGAGCTGATATTTGGGGGGCGGGACATAGCTTAGTGGTACAGCGCTAGCTCGATGCGTTGTCGGTCTGGGATCGATTCCCGTTGGTGGGCCCATTGGGCTATTTCTCATCACAGCCAGTACACCACGACTGGTATATCAAAGGCCGTGGTATGTGCTATCCTGTCTGTGGGATGGTGCATATAAAAGATCCATTGCTAATCGGAAAGAGTAGCCCATGAAGTGGCGACAGCGAGTTTCCTCTCTCAATATCTATGTGGTCCTTAACCATATGTCTGACACCAAATAACTGTAATTAAAAATTAAAATGTGTTGAGTGCGTCGTTAAATAAAACATTTCTTTCTTTCTTTGAGCTGATATTTTGTGTATGCATAGCTTTATCATTTTTCATTACAGATTTCAAGTTTCACAGCAACTGATAAATTATTGACAGTTATGGCCCTTGAATTTAGGAGATAATTTTTGTTTTTGTTTAGCCCAGTAGGGAACACGTATTGCTTTATCAGTATTCCCAGAAAGCTTGTTTTAATCTAATTCAAACTACATTTTATTGGCTTTCAGGTAAAATGTTATAAGATCAGAATGTTTGTAAATTTTATTTGGGCATTATCATACATATTTTGGACACAGCATTGATGGCCGTAGCAAACTAAAGCCTGAAGCACCCACATGAAGTGTAAGACAATCGTAAAAATTAATTGCCCTTGATGACAGACCCAAGTGTTTTCCCATCTGAACCAGTGTCCATTAACTGATACATCAAAGGCTGTTGTACTTACTATCTTGGCTATGAGAAATGCATATAAAAGATCTCTTGCTGGGTTTTTTAGTAGCGAGTGACCTATATATATCAAAAGTCGGTTTATTCATTCTCCATTCCATGTATAGAAATAACCATGTTAGCCATAGTTAAAAGTTTGTTTTGTTTAACGACACCACAACTCACAAGAGCCAATTGATTTATCAATCATTGGCCATTTGGTAACTTGTACATAATATAGTCTTAGAGAAGAAACATGTTTCATTTCTCCATTACGGTGCTCCAGATAAGATGCGTATTTGCG